>CABHPP010112506.1:0-48077 GCA_902168425.1 Peromyscus attwateri | reverse complement strand
AAAAAAAAAACCTTAAACTTCTAAATAGGGTGTGATATGCACCTTTAACCCCAGCACCTGAGTGGCCAAAGTAGGGGGATCAGAAGTTAGAGGTTATCCTCAACAGCACAGTAAGTTCGAAGTCAACCTGGGCTACATAAGATCCTGAACACCCCCACCTCCACCCCATAATATAATCGTAACAATCAAGAAACTGAAGCAGGAAGGTCATGAATTTGGAGCTAACAGAAAATAAACTGAATTGAAAACACAAACTTCATGTCTGGGAAATATTATAACATGTTGCCACAAATAATAAAGTAAAGAACTCTACCCGGTAGTGGCCCGTGTTGAAGAGTCTCCATCTTCGTGTAAGGCATCACCATTCTGCTGTATTTCTGCTAAACATCAGGAAGGAAAACAACTCAGTTTCTACGTATCTGTCAATTTTCTTTACTAATTTAAAAACATAAGCACAGCTTACTGGTTGGAGAAGAGTTGTGGTTTGTTAGATTTTCTTGCTCAATCACTAATCCATCAAGCACAACTGTCAATTCACCAGTTTGCACTATGCCATTCTTGTTTTCCAAGGAAAGTTTTAATAGTTCTTTCACTTTTTCTACTAGAAAAAAGAAAATTATAATTTAAAAACATTTGCCACATACAAAAACATGTTTTAGAGATAATTTGATTCAAGAACTGCTGTATTTCAAAACTTGACTGCTGCATTTGGAAGTAATTCTTTGCATGTATATCTGTGGACCTTGCATTAAACTACAGTAGGAATAATTCCATTCTGGACAGTTTAGTGACTCTTCGTCCCAAGTGCTACACTTTTGTACTTTTGTCATCATCTTTAATTGCTTCCGTGCACAGTATAACCTTCAGAGGATACGCTAATACTATCCAGATAATAAGTACAACAGCTGTGCAAACTTGTTTCTGAGCAGGAGCCCAAAGACCCGTGGATGAAGCACAATTTCACCCTGAGAGTCAAGAGTCTTAGTTAACAATTCCACCTCTGCCACTTACTAGCTATACAGAGCTAAGTTATTCAAGCTTTAATTAGCATCAGTTTCCTCACTCTTCATTACAAAATGGAACAATAAGAACATCAAAAATGTGCATGCCTTTAATCCCAGCACTCAGGAGACAGAGGTGTGAGTTCAAGGCCAGTCTGGTCTACAAAGTGAATTTCAGGACAGCCAGAGCTACACAGGGTTTCGAAACCCTGTCTCGAAAACAAAACAAACAAAACAAAACAAAACACCTCAAAAAGGAACTTCAAACCCAGTGGAGAATCATAAAGACCTAATTCAAAACAGCACAGGAAGTTGTAGCACCACACCTGACACAGTTGGTAATGAATAAATAGAACATACTGTGATGACAGCTTGATGTTTCTTATGCAAGGCCAAATACTTCCCTCCCATTAAATCTATTCTGATTTAAATGCCAAGCCACTTTGACTCAACTTCCATACCACAGAATGTAGATGTAACCAACCGTCTTATAAATAAGAAACACAGAACCAATGCAAAGAAGAAAGCCAAGAGGTCAGAGCTAAGAGCCAAAACCTTACCCTTCCTCCTGCAGTGGTCCTACCTCTCCGAAGGAGCCGGTACTTCCTGTGTTAAAGTCTTTATATAGTCTCTGTTCTGCCTTCTCATTGGTTGTAAACCCAACCACAGGACTGCCTCATTACGGCCTGTCTGTATAGACCTCCAGGTGTTCTGTGGTTGGTATTGAGATTAAAGGCATGTGTATCCAATGCTGGCTGTATCCCTGAACACACAGAGACTTACCTAGCTCTGTCTACCAAGTGCTGTGATCACAAACGTACACCACTACTGCCCTGCTTTCCTATGGCTTGCTAATAGCTCTACCAAGTGCTGTGATCACAAACGTACACCACCACTGCCCTGCTTTCCTATGGCTTGCTAATAGCTCTGACCCCCAGGCAACTTTATTTATTAACATACAATTAACATTTTGGTATAAAAGAAAAATATCACCATAACAGAATATATATTAAATTTACTTAGAAATGAGAAGAACTTGTGAAGACAACAATGAAAGAGTGTAAGGGTTCAAATATACAAAAGAAATATGGGGTTTTCATGCCTGAAATACATTATGGGCCAGGCGGCGATGGTGCATGCCTTTAATCCCAGCACTCAGGAGGCAGAGCCAGGCGGATCTCTGTGAGTTTGAGGCCAGCCTGGTCCCTGGTCTACAGAGCGAGATCCAGGACAGACACCAAAACTACACAAAGAAATCCTGTCTTGAAAAACCAAAAAACCAAAAAAAGAAAAGAAAAAAAGAAATACATTATGGTGTGGTGAATCAGTAAGTAATTACTTACTTACTGAAAGTTTAAACATGCATTACAAAAAACGGTACTTGAACAGATATATTAATTAGCTTGATTTGATTACTCAGTTTTATACATAAACCATAAAATGACTTTTTACTTCACAAATATAATTTGTCAGTTAATAATTTAGAAAAATAATTCTCTTTAAAATTCATCAGTGATTATTTTATTATCCAATATGATTTTCTTTTTTGTGTTTTTTTTTTAAGATTTATTTATTTATTATGTATACAGTGTTCTGCCTACATGCATGCTTGCAGGCCAGAAGAGGGCACCAGACCTCATTACGGATGGTTGTGAGGCACCATGTGGTTGCTGGGAATTGAACTCAGGACCTCTGAGCCAGTGCTCTTAACTGCTGAGCCATCTCTCCAGCCCGTTTTGTTTTGTTTTGTTTTGTTTTTTTGACACATGGTCTCTCTGTGATAGCACTGGTTGTCCTGGAACTCACTATGTCCACAGCAGGCCTCAAATTCATAGAGATCTGCCTGTCTCTGCCTCCCAAGTGCTGCCCTTGTCAGTAGAAATTTATTAACATGGGCATACCCAATGGAGAAACTATATAAAGACACAGGGAAAGGATGGCTATCTACAAGTCAATGTAAGAAGTCTTAGAAGAAAACTGCCCTACCATCAACTCGATCAGATTTGAGCCTCAAGAGAAATGAGGAAAAAAGGCTCTTGTTGTTGAAGATCTGGGTGCTGGGGATGTCTTTCTGTATGCTGTGAATGTGTTGTTCTGACTGATTGATTGATTGATTGATTGATTGGTTGGTTGATTGATAAATAAAACACTGATTGGCCAGTAGCCAGGCAGGAAGTATAGTATAGGGGGGACAAGAGAGAGGAGAATTCCGGGAACAGGAAGGCTAAGTCAGGAGTCACCAGCCAGACACAGAGGAAGCAAGATGTAAAAGTACCAGTAAGCCACAAGCCACATGGCAACTTAACAGATTAATAGAAATGGGTTAAGTTAAGATATAAGAACTAGATAGCAAGAAGCCTGCCATGGGCATACAGTTTATAAGTAATATAAGTCTCTGTGTGTTTACTTGGGTCTGACCAACTGCAGGCCCTAGTGGGACTGGAGAAAACTCCAGCTACATCTGAGCATGGTGGAACATGACTGGGATTTACCACTCAAGAGGCCAAGATAGGAGGATCATGAGCTTGAGGATAGTCTGGCTACATAGTAAGACCCTACCTCCAAACAAAACAGAACAAAAATTTGATGACTATGTAGGATACTACTGCTGGTTTTCTGAAGCTCTCCGTTCACTGAACAAATGTTTATAAAGCATTTTTCATCTAAGTACATTCTGCTCAAGTAGATCAGATACCTAAATTTATACAATTTATGAGGATTTTATCTCAAATTATATTGACATTACAAGTTTCCTAGAAGATGACTGCATAAGATAGATAACTCTACATGGAGGTTAGGTGATTAAATATTTATATGGAGGTTGAATACAGACTAACCTTCAGAACAGAGTTAGAAACAATCTAAATGTACAGTAGTAGAAACATAGATAATGATCTAAGAATCCAGGTAAGATACTGTACACTTACAAAGCCTATTAATTTCTGTGCCAAGGCAAATGACATGGCCAAAAAAAGATTTTTTTTTATTATTATAACCAAGCAATAGCAGATAATTAAATTAGCATAAACCATAAGTAATATATTTTCTTTCTTAAAACTCCTGATGTTCAAAAAAAAAACCTTTCAATTATATGTGGATTTTCAGAAGGAATTTTTTTTTCTTTTGAAGCTAGGGGACAATATTACTAAGAGTTTAATAGAAAAATACCCAGGGCAAGCAAGCTGTAAATCTCAGCAGTTGCCCACAGGAGAAAAATGGAGGCAAGAAGTGAAGAGTCATACTGTTTGCATTACCAGCATGGAGGTCTCCACTTAAGGAAATCAGGCAGACACATGGTGGAGAAGGAGTTTTAAAGAAAGAGTAAGGAAGCTCAAGATATATAAAAAACAAAACAAAACAAAAAACCATCCTTAGGTTATGACCAGCATCCGAAATGAAAAGACAGAAGGAAGGAAAAGGAAAAGCTGCAAAGGTGAGCAGACTCAACGAGCCTCATGGCAATTTCATGTTAGCTTGGAGGAGCTGTGTGGGAGCAGGAACTCTGGGAAGGAAAAGCACTGTATCTCATTAAAGGAGTAATAATTTGTTAAGGAGAGCCCATCTTCCTAGAGGTGATCCCTCCATCCTGAGGGGTGATGCCTTGGCCCATGGATTGACCTGCCCAACTGATAGTTAGGTCTCTATCCAGATCAGAGATTCTATTCTAGTAACCAGAAATTGTTCCTTAATTACTGCTACTCTCATACTCCCCCCACTGAAGAAGTAACCATAAAACCATCTGGGCACCAGGTCAGGGATCCAAGTCCCTAAATACTTTTGTCATCTCCAGCCTACAGCAAAGATGAGACTACTAAGAAGCCCAAGGACAGCTCTGGCTTTTACCCAAGAAACAGGTTATCTTGAGGGGGTGGGACAGGGTGCCTTTTTATTCTCAATGGCCTAGCCATTTTTTCTCTCCTGCTCCTATCATTCCCTTCTCTGAAGAGGTGACACCAACTGCCACTTCGGAACTGGAACAATGACTAACCTGACTTTGTGAAGGAACTAAAAAAAAAAAAAAAAAATCAGGGTTGGGGATTTAGCTCAGTGGTAGAGCGCTTGCCTAGCAAGCTCAAGGTTCTGGGTTCGGTCCTCAGCTCCGGAAAAAATTAAAAAAAAAAAATCAACTTATTATTTTAAGTACTTACATTTTAAACTCTTAACCTAGTAAACCAATGTTTAGGAGTTTTTTTGGTTTTGCCACAATGCTGTAGATTGAGCCAAGGGCCCTGCACATGCTAGGCAGCTGTTCCACTAAGAGCCATCCTCAGCCCCAACTTTGAGGAATTACTGAAAAAATAGCTAAGAAACTGAGCACAAAGATCCACAAATGTCAACAGAAGTATTACTTCAGTGGATTGTTGAACACTGCCTGACATCAGGGATAGCAATGTAAAAACCACTATGTGGCTCTGGAGCTGGAGACAATTAAGAGTGCACACTGCTCTTACAGAGGACCTGAACACCCATATCAGGCCTTACAGCTGCCTGTAAATCCACCTCCAGGGGAATCCAATGCCACCAGCTTCCTTGGGCACCTGCACTCACATGTACATGTTCTCATACAGAGACACACATACACAGAATTTAAAAACTAAAATATTTAAAAAAATCCTGAACTAGTATTCCCTTCAGCAGTACTTGTGATGTGATTCAGAGAAGATGAGCGTCCCTGTGCCAAGGAAAAATATCATGAACTAGAATTCTGGTTTTTAAATCTTCAGTGAATTACTAACTTAAGATTAGATTTAAAACCACAAACTCTTTCTAAAGAATTATAAATCTATGTATATACACACAAAGTTTTGTACATAGCACTACTGTAGTCTAAACTGCTTTAAAGATCCCAATGCCAAGAAATTTCAATCACAGAACTATGGTACTTATAGTATACTGTTAATTTTTTTTTAAGAGAAGTAGATGATTAGTTCAGTGGAAAAGTATGTCTAAAGCAAAAAAAAGAGAACAAATTATTGAGTGGTTATCTTCAGATAGAATTGTAATTTCCATACTCTGTGATTTTTCTTTCCTTTTTTTTTTTTTTAACTTTTATTGATTCTTTGTGAATTTCACATCAGGCATCCGGATCCCATTCATGTCCCTGTCCATTCATATCTAACCTCTGCTCTTGCAACCTCCCCACTAAAATAAAAGAAAAAGAAAAAAAAAAAAAAATCTCACCATGGAAGCTGTAGTGTGACACAGTATACCCTTTAGTCCATACATCTTTACTTGCAAGTGTTCACTGCAATGAATCACTGGTCTGGTTCCAGGCCTCTGGCTTCTGCTACACTATCAATACTGGGCCCCTACTGGGACCCTTTTGAACATACTGTTGTTGACGTGTCATGGAGATCCTGCAGCTTTGGATATACAGGGCTGGCCCCTTCATGTGCTCCAGCAGTTCATAGATGGGGTGGATGTTGGGGTGGCCAACTCTTAGCCCTGGTTCTGGGCCTGGGTGGTAGCTAGGTTGGTCAGCTTTCCCCATCCTCATCACCAGGGCAAGCTCTCCAGCACTGCCCCAGCTAGTTCACCCTTTGTAGCAAGGAGCAAGGGGCAGGGCCAGTTCTCCTGCTCTCTGGCTCTAGGGATGGCTCACCTGCACTCACACCCCTAAAGCCAACTCTGTGTTGCCCAGGTGCTCCTGTCTGATTTTTCATTTCTCCATACTTTTCAGAACGAACTGGTAATCACTGAAAAATTGTAACACTAGAATATTTAATCTAAATAAAGTTGTTGTCAAGGAAAATAAGAATATGTTCAAGGGCCTGGAACACAGTGAAGAGGCAAAGTCCCTGCCTAGTATGTACAAGGACCTGGGTTTGATCCCCAGCAGTCAGAAGGGAGGGAGAGGACATGCTATTTATCTATTCATCCTAGGCTAACCTGAACTTCATAATTCTTCCGCCTCAGCCTACTGACACCTGGAATTACAGGCATATACCACCATGCTTGAATTAGGTCTTAAAGTACACAGGTAAATAATAAATGAGTGGTGGTAACTGGTATCAGAGAACTAGTAGATGATCTCCAGTGTGAAGAAAGGATGGGAAAATACTGCCCACTGTACATTACGACACAGTTCTGAAAGCAACCACTGGCAATTGTAAGTTCTTTATAAACACAGCACTACACTTTATTTCTGGACTTTAGAAGACTATGTTTAAAGTCTCTGAAGTAATGTATAAAGAAACAAAGGTCAGAAAGCCACTTACATTTCCTGTTGTGTGTTAATAGCACTTGTTTCAAGTCCACTGTTGCTCTTCCTAACAGAGCATCTGCTTTTAAAGTGTGGTGACTCCAAACTCGAAACTCCAAGGTGGTCTGTGGGGTCACATTTCTGCATGAATAATATTATAACAAAAATGAACACAGCATCACTGTGAGTACTAATTCTTTTATCTATTTCAATGATTTTTCCAGAACCATGAATTCAGTTTAATACTGTATGAAATAGTAAACTGATTGGCTCAGAAATGAAAATAACAAGTATTTACAAATACATTATTACTTTAAAAACTATATCAGGATTTTTGTAGTTAACAACCGGCACAGCACTGATTATCTTACTGAGACCTCAGAAAAACTTCTGTGGAAACACATTTCTACAGACGTTTAGAATGGTTGTCATTAGTTATAAAGCTTCTATTACATGTAAATTTATATCGTTTTTACTTCACAATGCCAAAATTAAGAATGACTGACTTTATTTCTGTATCAAACATTCAGAAAGAATACGGCCATGTGGAAATAACTGTCTATAAAACAAAAACACAATTATTGTGCTTCCTCTTTGAGAAAAGTGAAATTAAAAATTTCTTCATATGTTAAATTCTTAGATAAAGAAAAAACTTTATTACTTGAAGTCATTCTACAAAATAAAAAACATAGCACATGTGACTTGAAGATTTTGTATCCTTTACATAAGATACTCACACAGTCAGTTGCTCATCCCATTTTGGATTAGAAGAACTACTGGATTTTGCTGTTTTCTTAATCTCTCCATCTACAATGACTTCAGTATATATTGCTGTTCCAAACCAGTTTTTTTTTCTTTTTAGTTTGGCACTAGAAACTAACAGAAAACAATAATTAGTTGTCAGTATGTACAAAAAAAATCTGTACTGCCAACTAGTAAACCAATAAAAACAGAAGTGTTCTTCCACCTCTAGTACATGTCTCACTGGTAAAAGGAGAAGCTACTAATGTCCGAAAGCCATCTCATTTTCTCAACAACCAATTTATTGAGATAACTCATCCATTTGAATAGGATCGTTCATTCACTGAATTTTAGATTCAAACTTGTACAAACATCCAGATTAATTTGAAAACATTTTTGTTAATTCTCCAAAATAGCAAATGATCATTAAGGAGGAATGTTCCTATCTTCTGCCAACATCCACCAATCTGTCTCTATTGATTGCCTGTCCTGAAAATTCTGTATAGTGGGATCATATACATGATTTCATGACTGCCTTCTTTCACTTAACATATTTTCAGGCTCCACCAATGCTATAGCATGCATCAATACTTCATTCCTTTTTCTGCCAAATACTATTCCATTATTGATATACCACAGTTTATTTATGTATTAGTTGACAGGCATTCCAAACACAGAACTGTGCACTTTCAGGGCACAATACTAATTACCAACCAGTGAAAATAGCACATTATTATCACCTCTATAACCAATTCACTGCAACTATCCTGGGTCTGAGATGACAAACGAAAAGCACCCATGTTACACTCAGGAATCATTAAGAAAGAAAACAACATAAGCTTCCATTCTACTGAGAGAATTAGTCAAATAAACCAATGAAATACGAAGTGAACGTAATGTGACAGAGATGAAGTGTTTGAAATAGTTACCCCTCTGTTAATATGTAAAGAATAACAAAAAAGATTATAAGCAAATGTTTATTAAAATACTGGCAACAGAGTGCAAACACTGTTTTAACATAATGTCTGAAGTGCTACTGGGAGGCTGTTAGTTTTAAAACTCATTCCCATCCTTTGATGTTGCAAGCTGCTCTAAGTTTACCACCAAGGGACTGATATAAGGGGCCAGACTTGTCACCTCTCAAGAAACTCTCCAAATAGAAGGTTTCATTCCAAATAAAAGTTATTTCTTTGATACATACAGGTCCTATCTATCCACACATTGAAAGTAAAGAGAAGGCAATACAGGATCATGTTAAAAGCATACAAGTGTAATATATCTGGGTTCATGTTTTAACTGCCATTACTAGAATCCTGACCTGAAGGAGGTCAATTAACGGCTCTGCCCCTCCATTTTCTCACCTGAAAAACAGGGGAACAATAATACCCAATTCTTAGGATTGGTGAGTGAAGGCATGCAAAAGCACTATCATCATCAACAAATTCCCGCATCCAGTATGGTGACTGTACCTATGCTATTACTAATGAGTTAACTGCAGACCCACTCAAAATATGCCCACTGTGTTTCTTTATTTGGCAAAGTCCTTGACAGTACTAAAAGCTGCTAAGGTAACAGATCTTCCTTCTCTCCTCAACAGATTTTTAAAAATATCCTTTTTAACTCAAAAATTTGTAACATGGTGGCTCAATAGTACATATAAAATTAATGGTATGTTTTTAAATAAAGTGAATGCTACTATGTTAAACAGGAGTTCTAATTAGTGGAAACAGGATAAATTACATTTTCCCATTTACTGGTTTACCTTTGGTGTTATACTCAAAATGCCCTTCACAGTAATACTTTGTAAATATTGAAAATTAGCAGACTTTGGATGAGGTTCCTTAATTTAAAAAGGTCCTGTAACAGTAATGTCCCTAAAAACGTGTAGTGACAAATGTATATGGTCCACATGAAATTTACCATAAAACTTGAATGATGGACACCAAAGAGAAATAAAATGATGATGTATTCTTAGATCTGGGAATTTTAAGATAAAAGCTTTAAATCATCTCCAATTTAATATATCATTTTACAACAATAACGCCAAATTACTGGGTTTGAGCGTTCAGGGTAGACACAGAGAAAAATAGGGAGCTTAAACTCAAATAAAGAGCCAAAGAAAATAGCCAGTAAAGACAAATATGCATAAGATATGAGCTAATTAAAGACTTCTCCAAATTTATGTACTATGAAATGAAAGTAACTAGACAGTTTGATAGTGATGTAAGAAATAGTATAAAACAAGTAAGGTGGTAACACTTGAAATCAACAAGAAAAAAAATGGTTAGGTCATAAACAATTAAATGCTTGAGAAAAATCACCTATAGCACACATCACAAATACTAAAAGTGCTCACAATTTAAGTGAAATTAAGGGCCAGCGGGGTGGCTCTGTGAGTAAAGGCACTTGCCACCAAGCCTAATGAATTGAGTTCCATCCCCGGAACCCAAATAGGAGAGAGATTCCCACAAGTTTTTTGCTAACCTATACATGTACCATGGCTCATGTATGTGCACATACATAAATAAATGTAAAAATCAATATATTTTTAAAGTGTAATTGAGGTACCATAAGACACAATCCAAAAAATACATATATATGCTACTATAACAATCTATTAGTTTTTAAGTCAAGAACTATATATACCTTGCAAGCTTTGCATCTGATCCTTTCATGTTGAAAATCTTAAAATCTACAATACTGAAAATTACTTACCTCTGCATGCTATTATAGTTATGTTCATGGTATAGTAAATTATTACATTACAGTGGGTTACCTTCTGTTTGACTTTTAGATCATGGTTTTCCTGTTTCTAGGATATTTAATGGTTGACTGAGTGGTTAGTTTTTTAGAAGCTGAAATGAAACTCAAAGACTTAGATACACCAGGAAAGCACTATATCACGGAGCTACACCCACAGCACACTGTTCTTGTATGTTTGTTCCCTTCAATCAGCGATAGCTTAATGGCAGAAATAAAGAAGAGACATGGGCACAGTGGCACACACATGTAATTCCAGTGCTTAAGGCCTAAAGGAGGATCATGAAGCCACCCTGAGTCCTACAGAGAGATTCTGACTCAAAACAAAAAAGGGAAAGGAAAAAAAAAAATGCTGGATGTGGTTATCAGTACATGCTCGTAGTCCCAGTACTTGTGAAACTGAAGCAGGAGGAACACAAAGTCAACACTTTGGCTACATAGTTCTAGGGCAATGTAAGCTACATAGTAAGGCCCTGACTCAACAAAACCTAAATAAACTAGTTCTCTCTGCTTTGTACTTGCATTTGAAGATAGACCTCTCAGCTTCCTGTTCCTGATGCCATGCCTGCCACTTGCTGCCATGCTTTCCTCACTAGAAAGGATTCTTGCCTCTCACCAACCATAAGCCCAAATAAACTCTTTCTTCTGTAAGTTGCCTTGGCCATGGTGTTTGATCACAGCAATAGAAAAGTGATAGAGAAGTTGGTACCAGAGAGTCAACTGTTGCTGTGAAGAACCTAACCAAGTGGTTTTTGGAGGAATGTGAAAAAGTTGAAGACTGTAAGCAGAGTTAATGAGCCATCCTACCAAGAGTTCAGAAGACGGTGGTGCCGAGATCAAGTATGTCATGGAAAATCAGCTCAAAAGGTATTTCCAAGGGGAACAACATTAGCAATTGGACTTATGGCCATTTGTGTCAAATTTTGGCAAAGAATCTAGCTACTTTTTGCCCTTGTCCTAAGAACTTGCCTGAGGCAAAAATTAAAAAGTAACTGACTAATCTCTTTAGTGGAGGCAATTTCAATGCAACATAATAATGAATTTGTGATGTGTTTATTATTAAAAATGTTTATTTGGATCTACAATGAAAAAGAGAATATTGGGCAGAAATAAATGCAAAATGTACAGTTTGGAGGAGAAAAGAAGATCAGATCTAAAGAGGCAGCCAAGGTTGGAGTTGAAAGAGATAGGGAAATTAACATCATTAAGAAGACACCTCCTGCTTAGCACTCGATAAAGGGAAGGGTAACCTCAGAGCAAGACCCTCCCACAACTAAGCTTCCAACTTATGAATGAATATAGGGTATTTCCTACCCCTAAAAAATCAACAGAATAAAAGCTCTGCTGCTAATGTGACATCCATCTCAGGCTGGCAGTCTGATTATTCACAAGCTGCTTTGGATGAATGAATATGCAAGAGTAAAGGGGTTAACAGATAGACAACTACCAGACTTCAATAATAGAGGGAGCATTGCATGATGGTGCCTGATTGATTGAAATAAAAGGGCTAATGGAGTAAGCTGGACTGAGGATGTAGTTCAGTGGTAGAATGCTTGCCTAGCACCCACAAGGCCCTGGCTTCAATCTCCAGGACCGAAAAAGGGGGGAAAAGAAAAAAAAGAACATGGTTTGTGATAAAAGGAACAAAAAACTAGAGTCTTAAGACCACAACTGGCATCCTCATTACTAAGAGAAGGCAGTGGTTTCTCTGGACTTCAGTCTCGTTTATAGTCAGAAGTAGTAATTTTTATTACTCAAGCTGTTGTGAAACCAAGAGCATGGATTTTACAAAGTTATTTTTACTTTAAAAAGCAGGAATGAACAAAATGATAAAGTCAAGGCAAGGCAAAAAAATAGATAGAACATGAAGGCAAGACACTAAAACCCAGTGCCGCCTAACATCAGTCCAACTTCATTGTGTATGTCTCAAAAGCATCACTTATGGAATATATTTGCCTAATTACGTATGCAAAATCCAATTTCATCTACCCATCATAATACTACATTATTACTAAAATCACTTACCAGTTACCTTTAACTGTAACCTTCCACTGTGGTCATCACTAGTATCAGACCTCGGTGAAGCAGTGGCCATGTCCCAAAATTCACCTTGACTCTACTTTAAAAAAAAAAAAGATGATTTGTTCGTGTGTCAGAGAGATTTCAATTTTCAAGATGATTAAAACCATTTAATCAATGAAAATTCATACCTATCACAAGTTCTCAGATATCTTTCATTTAAAATTAAGACAGTATACAAACCTTATTTATATAAGAGTGGGACCATTTAACCATATCTGAGTCAATTTGAGCGAAAAAGTAAATGATAATACTAAGAATCCAGGATCATATGTTGATTTAAAAATGAATATATACATGAATATGAAAACATATATTTATGCATTATTGAAATCTCCTGAGTATATAGCCCTTTTATTCTTAAATACTTCAGTGTGTATTTCGTAAGAATAAAAACATCCTCCTAAATAATCACAGTACAATAATTAAATTAAGGAAAATTTAAACTGTACACTTAACCAAGAATTTAAATTTTGCTAAAAAAAAAAAAATTAAACAAAAAGCAGAGCTAACTACAGCTTTCTTCTATAGACCAAATATCGCAAGGCTCAACTTCTATCCACCTTTAACCTACTAAAAGATTTAAGTGGGCTATCCTGGGAAATATTGAAAAATACTAATGAATATTAATATTTACCTTGCTTTTCCCTTAATTTGACATTTTTTCTGTGCTCCATTTAGATCCTTTCCCTAAATTCAGAGACCAATATTCTAAAACCATTACACTTTCTTTACTTGCTTAGATTTGCATAGATCATGCTTTGATATATAGACACATGTGTATGCAGACACACACAAAAAGATGAGAGTTGCTTAATCTATGATCAAGACCTCTTTCAAGTCAATATACTTATTCTACAGAAGAGAAAACAGGTTTGCAACTGGTATCTACTTAAGAGCAATCAGTTGTCATGTTCATGTAAGAAAACCAAACAAGTCAGCCCTAAAAACTTAGATACAAGTAACATTATATGGACTGAACAAATGGTATTTAGAAATATATAATTATATATCTATACAATTTTGCATACAAAAACAAATTAATGAAAAGCAAGACCATAAATTTGAAAGAGAGCGAAGAGGCACATATGGGGTTTGGGGTGTCAAGAGGAAAGAGAAGGTAGAAATATACTTATATTAATCTCAAAAATAAAAAAATAGAATGAATTTTAAAAAAGAAATCAATTGAAATGGAACACTTATATTATCAACTAAGGGAATAAAGTCAATGGAAATTGAAGGCTTTTTCAATTTTTAGCAGTCTGGTCTACTAGATAATAATGAAAGACCTTCCTTCCTGCTTTAACATAAACACTTCCTGTGTAACTCAAAACCAACTGTCTTATTTTCCAAGTTCTGTTATGTTCTTAAGTGTGGAAGTTATCAAGCCTACACCACACTTATATAGTGGCAGCCTTAAAAAAAAGAGAGAGAGAGATGAAACAATAGTAAGAAACAGATAATTCAGTGTATAAAGGCACCTGCTGTCAAGGCTAACAATCTTAGTTCAATCCTCAGACCCTACAAGTTGTCCTCTAACTTCCATGTTTTATTCATTCCACATATATAAATAAAATAAATTGTAAATAGTATAGGCAAACAAACAAACATCTTATCCTGAGTGTATATGCTGATAGTTGTAGTTTTTCAAGAGAAAAAACTGGACCTGCTGAAAGGTGAAAGGAACTGAGACCTCACTGTGAGGACCCAAGACAAACTTACATCAGAGCACCAACAACCCACTGACATATACCGTTAGGACAACACTCAAACTTAGACATGGGGTTTACTGAAAATGAAGGACAGCCTAATCTGGGCCTACAAGTAAGAGTCAGTGGAAATCCAATACAATAGTTTCTGACTGCCAAGAACTTTCAAAGTTACAACAGTATACTTTTAAATTCTAGTTTTATCAATGAATGATGAAGTATGGCCAATCAAGAAAAAAACTATAAAAGATAATATGTGGGCACCAGTCAGAGGAGTGGGTGAGTTACCCACCTGCCAGCTGGACTGCCCCACTCACTGGATTCTGTTCCCCCAAGACCCATTCCGCCACCCAAGCCTTCCTGCCTCATTACCCTCCCTATGACTAGCCTTTCCCCCAACTCCAGTAGACTTTATTGGCTCACGTACAGTCCACACCAGTCAGAAGAATAGGTGAGTGACCTGACTCCTGCCAGCCAAGCTGTCCCACTTCCAAGATTCTGATCCCCAGGACCCATCCCACGGCCCTCCTCCACCTACCTCATCACCAGCACCACTGCTGGTTACTGCCCCGAACTCCTGCAGAATCCCACTGTTGGGGTGTAGACCACACCAGTCTGAAGAGCTGACTTCAGAGGCTCATGTACAGACCACACCAGATGGAAGAAAAGGTGCAGTTCAAAGCAGTCAGGAAAACAGGCCACATCAGTCAGAAGAACAGAGACCTGCTGCACCAAAGCCAAACTAACCAGCAGGAGGCCAGTTCCCAACTAGGAGAAAGACTCCCTACTAGATCAGAGGTCATGTTGGCCACTAGAAATCCAGGCCACAAAAAGTGGAAGACCAAAGAGAAAACAGAAATCAAGGAGACAAACTCAGAAATCAGGACCTAGCCCTATAATCATCCTAAAAACAGGTATCTAAACACCAGTGTAAGAATACAATCAACAATAGCCAGGGCAACATGGCACCACCAGAGCCCTATAATAGCAAGACCTGAATATTCCAGGGCTGTTGAAGCGCAAGAAAACCATTAAAACAACTTTATGAGGATGACAGAGGTCTTTAAAGAGGAAATGAAAAACTCCCTTAAGGAAATCAAAGAAAAGACAACCAAAAAATTGGAGGAAATCAATAAATCCCTTAAAAAATACCAAAAAAGGAAGAAAAGCAAAGAGATGAAGGAAACTAATCAAGATCTGAAAATCAAAATAGAGGAAATAAAGAGAACACAAACTGAGGAAATTTTGAAAATGGAAAGTCTAGATAAGTGAACAGGAACTGCAGAAGCAAGCATCACCAACAGAATTCAAGAGATGGAAAAGAGAATCTCAGACATTGAAGATACAATAGAAGAAATAGATTCATCGGTCAAAGAAAATGGACAAAACATCCAGGAAATCTGGGACACTATGAAAAACCAAATCTAAGCATAATAGGAATAGAAGGAGCTCAAAAAAAAAAAAAAAAAAAAAAACCCAGATCAAAAACCCAGAGAATATATTTAACAAAATCATAGAAGAAAATATTCCTAAGCTAAAGAAGGACATGCCTACAAATGTTCAAGAAGCTTACACAACATCAAATAGATTGGATCAGAAAAGAAAATCCCTGATCTACATAATAATCAAAACACTAAACATACAGAACAAAGAAAGAACATTAAAAGCTTCGAGAGGAAAAGGCCAAGTAACATATAAAGGCAGACCTATAAGAATCACACCTGACTTCTCAATGAAGAATCTAAAAGACAGAACTGCCTGGACAGAGGCCAGCCCAGATTATTATACCCAGGAAAATTTTCAATCAACATAGATGGAGAAAACAAGATAGTTTATGACAAAGTCAAATTTAAACACTATCTGTCCACAAATTCAGCCCTACAGAAGGTACTAGAAGGAAAACTCTAATCAAGGAAATTAACTATGCCTATGAAAACACACTAGCAAATCCCAAAGGGACACACACACACACACACACACACACACACACACACACACACAAAATCACTACAACTACTACCACCAACAACAAAAAATAACAACAATTAACAATCACTGGTTGTTAAGATCTCTCAATATCAATGGACTCAATTCCCCCTCAAAAAAAGACACAATCTAACAGAATGGATACAAAAACAGGATCCATCCTTCTGCTGTACATAAAAAACACACCTCAACATCAAAGACAGACATTACCTCAAAGAAAAGCGCTGGAAAAAGATTTTCCAAGCAAATGGACCTAAGAAGCTAGGTATAGCTATCCTAGTATCTAACAAAATAGACTTCAAACCAAAATTAATAAAAAAAAAAAAGGAGAAATACATTTCATACTCATCAAACGAAAAATAATATCTCAATTCTGAACATCTATACCCCTATGTAAGGGCACTCACATTGGTAAAAGAAACATTACTAAACCTTAAATCACACAATAAACCCCACATATTAATAGTGAGAGACTTCAACAACCCACTCTGACCAATGGACAGGTCGTCCAAACAGAAACTAAACAGAGAAATAATGGAACTAACAGATGTATTGACTCAGATGGACCTAACAGATATCTACAGAACATTTTACCCAAACACAAAAGAATATACCTTACCTTCTTTTTAGCATCTCATGGAACCTTCTCCAAAGTTGACCATATACTTGGACACAAAACAAGTCTCAACAAATACAAAAAAAAAAAAAAATTGAAATAACCCCCTGTAGCTTATCAGACCACCATCAATTAAAGCTGGATTCCAACAACAATAGAAACTATAGAAAGCCTACAAATTCATGGAAAAAGAACAACTCTCTACTGAATGCCTACTGGATCAAGGAAGAAATAGAGAACTTAAAGGCTTCCTAGAATTCAATGAAATCAAATGCACAATATACCCAAACTTATGGGACACAACACAAGCAGTACTAAGAGGAAAGTTCATTGCACTAAGTGCCTGCATAAAGAATTTGGAGATCTCATACTAGCAATGTAACAACTCACCTGAAAGCTCCAGAACAAAAAAAGAAGCAAATTCAGGAGGAGTAGAAGGCAGGAAATAATCAAACCCAGGGCTGAAATCAACAAAACAGAAACAAAGAGAACAATACAAATAATCAATGAAACAAAGAGTTGGTTCTTTGAGAAAATCAACAAGATAGACAAACCCTTATCTAAACAAACCAAAAGGCAGAGAAAGAATATGCAAATTAACAAAATTAGAAACAAACGAAAAGGGGGCCATAACAACACTCACTGAGGAAATCCAGAGAATCATCAGGTTATACTTCAAAAACCTGTGCTCCACAAAATTGGAAAATCTAAAAGAAATGGACAATTTTCTTGATAGGTACCACATACCAAAATTAAATAAAGAAAAGATAAACAATTTAAATAGACCTATAATCCCTAAGGAAATAGAAGCAGTTATTAAAAGTCTCCCAACCAAAAAAAGCCCAGGGTCAGATGGTTTCAGCACAGAATTCTACCAGAATTTCAAAAAAAACCTAATCCAATACTCTCACAAATTGTTCCACACAATAGAAACAGAAGGAACATTGCCAAATTCTTTTTATGAGACTACAATTACACTGATACCCAAAGTACAAAAACCACAACAAAGAAAGAGAATTACAGACCAATCTCCCTCATAAACATTGACGTAAAAATACTCAATAAAATACTGGCAAACCGAATCCAAGAATACATCAAAAAAATCATCCACCATAATCAAGTAGGCTTCATCCCAGAGATGCAGGGATGGTTCAACTTACAAAAATCTGTCAATGTAATCCATCATATAAACAAACTGAGAGGAAAAAACAACACATGATCGTCCCATTAGATGCTAAAAAAAGCCTTTGCCAAAATCCAACAGCCCTTCATGTTAAAAGTCTTAGAGAGATCAGGGATACAAGGGACATCTGCTGTGGGTGCAGGACTGGAGAAAACTCCAGCTACAGACATACCTAAACATAATAAAAGCAATATACAGCAAGCTGACAGCCAACATCAAGTTAAATGGAGAGAAACAAATTCTATTACAATCAGGAACAACACAAGCTGTCCCCTCTCTCCACAGCTAGTCAATATAGTACTCGAAATTCTAGCTAGAGCAATAAGACAACAAAAGGAGATCAAAAGGATAGAAATTGGAAAGGAAGAAGTCAAAGTATCATTATTCACTGATGATATAAGAGTATACATACATAAGCAACCCCAAAAATTCCACCAGAAAACTCCCATAGTTGATAAACACCTTTAATGAAGTGGCTGGGTACAAGATTAACTCAAAAAAATCAGTAACCCTCTCTACAAATGAAACAATGGGCTGAGAAAGAAATCAAGGAAACATCAGCCTTCACAATGGCCACAAATAATATAAAGTATTTTGGGGTAACTCTAACTCTAACTAAACAAGTGAAACACCTGTATGAAAAGAACTTCAAGCCTTTGAAGAAAGAAACTGGAGAAGATATCAGAAGATGGAAAGATATCAAATGCTCATGGATTGGTAGAATTAACATAGTAAAAATGGCCATCTTATCAAAAGTAATCTACAAATTCAACACAATTCCCATTAAAATCCCAAACTATTCTTTACAGTCCTTGAAAGAACAGTAATCAACTTCATATGGAAAAACAAAAAGCCCAGGAGAGCGAAAACAAATTTGTACAATAAAAGAACTTCTGGAGGTATCACCATCCCTGATTTCCAGCTCTACTTCACAGCTATAGTAATAATAATAAAAAAAAAAACAATCCAAAAACATATGGTATTGGCATGAAAACAAACAGGTGGAGAATCGAATCAAAGACACAGACATAAATCCATACATCTATGAACACCTGATTTTTGACAAAGAAGCCAAAATTATATGCTGTGGGCTGTTCTGTATGGCAAATGTGTTGCTAATAAAACACTGATTGGCCAGTGGCTAGGCAGGAAGTATAGGCGGGACTAACAGAGAAAAGAAAGAACAGGAAGACAGAAGGAGTCACTGCCTGCCAGCCGCCACCAGGACAAGCAGCATGTAAAGATGCCGGTAAGCCACGAGCCATGTGGCAAGGTATAGATTCATAGAAATGGATTAATATAAGATATAAGAACAGTTAGCAAGAAGCCTGCCACGGCCATACAGTTTGTAAGCAATATAAGTCTCTGTGTTTACTTGGTTGGGTCTGAGCGGCTGCGGGACTGGCAGGTGAAAGAGATTTGTCCTGACTGTGGGCCAGGCAGGAAAACTCTAGCTACAATTATATGTTGGAAAAAATAAAGCATTTTCAACAAATGGTGCTGGTATAACTAGATGTCAGCATGTAGAAGAATGCAAATATATCCATATCTATCATCCTGCACAAAACTCAAGTCCAAGTGGATCAAAGACCTCAACATAAATCCAGATACACGGAACCTAATAGAAGTGATAGTGGGAAACAACCTTGAATGGATTGGCCCAGGAGACAACTTTCTGAACAGAACACCAATAACACAGGCACTAAGATCAACAATTAATAAATGGGACTTCATGAAACTGAAAAGCTTCTGCAAGGCAAAGGACACCATCAATACGACAAAACGGCAGCCTACAGAATGGGAAATGATCTTCACCAACCCATATCTGACAGAGGGCTGATTTCTAAAATACATAAAGAACTCAAGAAACTAGACATCAAAACACCAAATAATCCAATTAAAAAGTAGGGTATAGATCTAAACAGAGAATTCTCAACAGAAGAATCTCAAATGGCTGAGAAACAAAGAAATGTTCAACATCTTTAGCTATCAGGGAAATGCAAGCCAAAATGACTCTGAGATTCCATATCAGAACGTCTAAGTTCAAAAATACAATTGACAGCTCATGATGGAGAAGATGTGGATCAAGTGAAACACTCCTCCACTGTTGGTAGGAGTGCAAACTTGCACAGCCACTTTGTAAATCAATATGGCAGTTTCTCAGAAAATTTCAAATTGATCTATCTCTAGACCCAGCCATACCACTCTTGGGCACATAACCGAAGAACATTTGCTCAACTATGTTCATAGCAGCTTTATTTATAATAATGATAACCTGGAAATAATCTAATGTCTCTCAAGCAAAGAATGAATTTTTTTTTTAAAAGTGTGGTATATTTATACACTGGAGTATTACTCATTTGCTAAAAACAATGGCATCATGAAATTTGCAGGCAAATAGATGGTACTAGAAAAAAAAATCATCCTAAGTGAGGTAACCCAGACCCAGAAAGACACACATGGTATGTACTCACTTATAAGTGGATATTAACTGTAAAGTAAAGGAGAACCATGCTACAATCCCCAGACCCAGAGAGGCGAGGTAACAAGGAGGGCTCTGAGAAGGAAAGCTCAGCTCTCTTTAGGAAGGGAAAATAGAGATTTTATGGGTGGACTGAGGGTGGGTGGGGATCAGGTCAGGGTGGAAGTATAGAAAGAGACGACTGCAAATGTGGGGCATTTTGGGTGAGGTAGAAAGCAGTGCAAGGGAATCTCCCAGGAATCTACGAGGATGACCCTAGCTAAGACTCCTAGCAATAGGGGATACATAGCCTAGATTGGCCATCTCCTCTGACCAGGCAAGGCGTCCAGTTGAGGGATTGGGACACCAACCCAGTCACATAACCTTCAGCCTACAGTCTGTCCTGCCTATGGGATGTGTTGAGGTAAGGGTGGTGCAGAGATTGAGGGAGTGGCTAACCAATGACTGATTCAGCCTGAGACCCATGCCAGGAGAGTAAGCCCACCCCTAACACTGCCTGCAGTACCAGGACCCAGAGGCTGAATGGCTCAGAGACCAAAAAGAACCAAACACAACTGTAGAGAAAAAAAGATGTCTTAATACAAAGAGGGGTGCTTAGTCTTACTGCAACTTGATATGAAAAGATCATGTCACATAAAAAGAATACAATAGAGCTAGAGAGATAGCTCAGCAGTTATCCAGAGGATCCGGGTTCAATCTCCAGCACCCACACAGCAGCTGACAACTGTCTGTAACTCCATTTACAGGTGATCTAAAACCCCCTCTGGTCTCCAAAGGCAATAGGCACACATGTAGTGCACATAACATACATTCAGACAAAACACCTACACACATAAAACAAATTTTAAATCAAAAGAGAACATAATGCTTACTTGCTATGCTTCCTTGGGTTCTCTTTGGCTGTATCCATTTATTGAGACTTGTACTGCTTCTGTTTGGTTGGTTGGTTTTTTGAGGTGCTCAGAATTCAATCTAGGGACTCGCAAATGCTAGGCAAACACTCTAAAACTAAGTTACATTTTCCTTGTATTTTATTTGGTTTTGTCTTATGATTCTGAATATGAACCAAGAGCCTTGGCATGTGCTCAAACACTAGCCACAGCCCAGGGCCTTTCATTATTTTTAGTGGGCCTGAGATTATTTTTAAATGTCTTATAAAATGTCCCTAACTTGGATCTGGCTGTTCTTTTCATTATTAAACTAAGTTTGCAGGATTGGAGTAAAAGGCAACCACAGAAATATTTTTATTATACATCATTATAAATTTATTTATACTTACTGTATATCAAGGACATACTTTAGAAACATGATTATGATGCTAATGCTAACCTGGATCATATGTCTGAGGAAATGTGTGTCTTATTCCACTACTGTAGTTGCTTATCCTCTCTTTTCCATGCTGTGGTCTGGGAGGAACTCACTATGGGTAACCTACACTGGAAGTATGGAGTAAGTTATTTCCTACATCCTTGAGGACAAACATATTCTAGCTGGAAAAGATTTTTAAATGAGAAAATCAACAGCTTGGGCTGTATAGTGGTAAACAATTTCAAAATAAACTAATCCACCAAAAATCAAACAAGAAAGAAAGAAGGTAAGGAAGACAGGGAAGGAAGAAAAATACCACAGGTTAAAAACTTAAATGGATGCTGCCTCATAGAAGAGGCAGGCGGAACTCTATGAAAGATCCAGGACAGCCAAGGTTACACAGAGAAACCCTGTCTTGAAAAACCAACCAACCAAACCATCAAAGAAAAAAACTAAACAAACAAAAAAACCTTAAAAGACAAAATAATGATATATATAATCCCAGAAAAATGAAAACAAGACAGAAAATGACTTAGTTTCAAAACTAGTGAAGGACATTTATCTGAAATGTCAAGAAACATACCATTGTTTTTTTAAAAAAAAGTAATATAAAGAAATTCTTGTTTAAGGAAATCTAATGTCCTCTTCTGTCCTCCAATGGGTACCAGGTACACATTCGGTGTACCTACACACATTCAGGAAAACACTCATATGCATGAAATAAAAATAAGTTTTTAAATAAAATAATCAACCACTAAAAGTCTCTTTGGAGAACATAGAAGGCATGAAAAAACTGCTTAGATAAACCAATAAAGTATTATCAATAGCAAGCCTTTACTTAAGAAATGAAAAACTATTAAGAACCTATTATTATAATTTTAATTATAGTTTAAATGTGGAGACTTGAAGAGATAAAATTACTGCCCAGCAGAGGTACTACAATCTGGCTGAACATTAACTGTAAAGATTTCTTGGCAGATTTTCAAGGTTGATCATAAAGAAATGGGAAGATAGTTTTCAAATTATAAAGGAAAATACAGAATAAAAAAACAATTCGCCAGGCGGTGGTGGCGCACGCCTTTAATCCCAGCACTCGGGCGGCAGAGGCAGGCGGATCTCTGTGAGTTCGAGGCCAGCCTGGTCTCCAAAGCGAGTTCCAGGAAAGGCGCAAAGCTACATAGAGAAACCCTGTCTCAAAAAAACAAAAAAAAAAACCAAAAAACAAAAAACAATTCAATCAATCAAAAAGGTTAGAAAGCACAAATTAAGAATTCATATATAGAAATAGAATAAACACACAAATAAGAAGGTTGGGAATCAAGTGATGGGGGAGAAAGAAAGAGAGGGAGGAAGGGAAGGAGGGAGGGAGGGAGGGAGGGAGGGAAGAGGGAGGGAGGGAGGGAGGGAGGAAGGAAGGAAGGAAGGAAGGAAGGATAAAAGGAGGAAGGAAAGAAGAAAAAGAAAAAGACAGAGGGAGGAGAAGGAGAGGGAAAGAGAGAGGCAGGGGGAAGGAAGGATTATTAAGGAAAAGGATACAAGGTTCAGTTCAGTTAGAAGACATAAAGCCAAACTAGCATGCTTTAAAAATAAACAAAATCACATATTCTTTCTCCCAACATGATGATTTAGCAAGAAAAAATAAACCAAGGGGGAATCCTACTTTCTGATAAATGCCTTGCTAAATATGCCTCAAACTAATCCGATGAAGTAATAGAATGGATGATGTAGGAGAAGATGTCTTAGCCACTTGGCAGAGTGATGAAGACAGCAGGTAGAGGGCATCTCCATCTGACCGCTAAATCCTGCCCATTATTCCACGGGTGGTTTAAGAATCCAGTATTAGCCAGTGTCATCTTCATACGTTTAGACATTACACTGCTTTCTAGGGAATTTGATTTGTAATGTGACAGAAACCTCCATTAAAGAATCCTTTGGAGCACTAAATATCAATCAATTAACCACACAAGCCCAGCAACCTAGAGAAGTCAGAAGGCTCTGATTACTTCAACTTTTTCTTTTGTGAGACAAGGTCTCACTGGGTAGAGTAGAACTGTATGTAGATAAAGTTCTGGCTTCAAACTCACAAGAATTCCATCTGCCTCTGCCTTCTGAGTTATGGGGTTGAATACATTAAAGACCAGGATTCTATACTCACTGCCCTTAGCATCAATGAAGAGAGTTTTTAAGAAAGAGATTAAGTTGATACTGCTGATCATGTACAGGACAAGGACAGGGACAAGTGATTATTCTTTTGGCCAAGACTGAATCCAGGATAATGATTAAACAGATACAGAATGGGCAGTCTATCTTGCCAAAAATAGCTTTCATGAGTCTCAACATAGAAAAGAGGCAATGATCTCAAAACTTAGAAGGTAAATATGATTGTTATGGAAACAACAGATACACCGATTGCTATGACTGAGGTTCTAAATACTAAGATACTGGGGTGACTCCTGGAAGAGAACTTGACAGGTGTCTACCGTAGGAAGAGGAAGTATGGTGTAAGTGTGTGCTGTGGGATGTTCTGTATGGCAAATGTGTTGCTCTGATTGGTCAATAAATAAAACACTGATTGGCCAGTGGCTAGGCAGGAAGTATAGGCAGGACTAAGAGAGAGGAGAAAAGAACAGGAAGGCAGGAGTCACTGCCAGCCGCTGCCAGGACAAGCAGCATGTAAAGATGCCGGTAAGCCACGAGCCACGTGGCAAGGTATAGATTTATAGAAATGGATTAATATAAGATATAAGGACAGTTAGCAAGAAGCCTGCCACGGCCATACAGTTTGTAAGCAATATAAGTCTCTGTGTTTACTTGGTTGGGTCTGAGCGGCTGTGGGACTGGCAGGTGAGAGAGATTTGTCCTGACTGTGGTCCAGGCAGGAAAACTTAAGCTACAAGTGTGGACCACTAAAATGCCTACAGCAGATGGCACAATCAATTGTGAAACTGCAAAGACAGTGACCCATGGGATGACTACAGGAATGGTAACATTTCAGGGTTTTCTATAGTGTGACAAGATCTCTCACCACACAGTTGTGCTTGATGCAAATAGGACGCCACATACTCACTGTTACCAAAGACCAACCTGGAACAACAGCTCCTGAGTTCACTCTCAGACCAATTATGATTGAAGACATGGATACGCAATGGTAGCAAGCAAAGCAAAAGCAACCTTTATTAAAAAGATACTGAAGGAAATTAAGAACATAAGAGAAAATAAGAGAAACTCCCAAGAGTGGAAAGAGATACCAAGAGAGGAAAACGCCTTGAACTTCTTTGTCTAGTGATTTTTATAGTACTGTGGCAAAAGCTGGCCAAAGGCTGAGACAATCACTATGAGATTGATTAGTCCTCTAGGCTATCACAGGATGAGCCATTGGTGGGGTTAAATGCTCTATGCATGTCTCCTGTCCCAGCCAAAGAGATGACTGTGTTCTGTTCACATGAAGTTAACCAGTTACAGGTGGTCAAGTCCCTCAATCCTGCTTTGTCCATCTCTGACTCCAGCTTTGTAAGTTGTTGACCTTGACTGTCTGCTAGCTATTAATTATTATATACAGGCTAGTGTTGCTACCTTCAATCTTCTCGTGTCTCTATGCTGTTAATTACACTAAGTTCTCTTTGCTCCTCAGAGCCACCAGAAAGTAGCTACAGTGTTCTTATTAACTCCTTACTTACAAAATGTTTTGGATCTCTTTTCTAGGATATGTAGAAACTACTTTTACTTAGTCTGTTATAACTGGCTGTGTTAGAAGCAAGAAAATATAAAACAGCAATAGTGCCTAACATACATTATCAGGGGTAGGGACAAGTTTCACAGAAGACAGCCTACCACTCTACCAACACTGGCCTGTCAGTCTATTTTTCTCTTATGTATCCTAGGCTATCTCATCCTCAGTTGTAAGCTCTTCGTTTTTCATTCAGCTCTTTTAACACTAACCCTAACCCTTCCTTTTAACCAGAGCTCTACTTTTCATTGCAATGCATATGAACTATTTGCAGTTTTCACAATGGGCCCTTTTCCATTACTACCTACAAAGATCTAGAACACGAATCAGTAATAGCCATCCCTCCCAAAAACTCAAATGTGAAGCTTCAGATTACTCCTAAGTCAAATGACTCCGGCTGACACTTCCCAGTCCAGCCCAGCAACTTTTGTTATGTGAAAGACAACACCCGATGACTAAGTAGAGGCTGAGAAGTAGAAGAGAAATTATGGAAAGAGCAGGAGAAACTTAAGTATCAGTGAGATGAACCACTAGAATGATGGTGTCCAAATTGGCAAAGTGAAGAAACCTAGAAATTGGAATGACCAAAGACAGGAAATGAGGCGTCTGAGACTGGGGCCTTAGCCACTTTTGTGAGGAGTCAGGATGCATGAAGGAGCGTGAAGAAGTGGAAGACTCACTACTCTCCAACTTCAACTCTCCTAAACCTGATGTGGTGGTTTGAATGAGATGTTCCCCATAAATCTCGGGCATTAAACACTTGGTCACCAAATGATGACACTGTTTGGGCAGGACTAAGGGGCATGGCCTTGCTCGAAGAAGTATGACAGTGTAGTTTCAAAAGACTAGTGCCATTTCAAGTTAGCTCTCCGTGCTGTCTGTGGACCTCAATGTGAGGTTTAAGTTGTTGCTCTAGCAGTCTATTTCTACATTGCCATCATAGTCTATTATCTCTCTTAAACTCTAAGCTCCAAATAAAATCTTTCTTCTACAAGTTGCCTTGGTCATTTTATCATAGCAATAGAAACACAACTAAGATACCTTAATAGCAGCTAAAAGTTGAGACAGCCTCTCCAAAAACGAACATATGGAGAAGTTAACTCTCTACTTGATCTTAGTGCTCACACAGCTCAACTTCTCAGGAAGAATCAACCAAGAGAATGAGAAACAGTAGGCCCTTTGTAGAATGAATGAAGGCAACGAGAGGATCCTGCAACAAAGTAAGATCAAGACTGCAGATCTATACCTGGGTCAAAGAAAGCTGAGGGACGTCCAACTGCAAGCTCTGTGCAGGAATATGCTGCTCTCTAGGCTGATGGTGAAGAGAAATACCTTGCTAAATAGATGCCGACACCCATGGTTTCTCCTATTCTCTCTCTCTCTCTCTCTCTCTCTCTCTCTCTCTCTCATTCAGAGCAAGCCAAATCTCTAATCACAAGTCAAAACTTACCATCTATTAGTGATGTGAAGAAGCTTCAAAGATTATAAAAACTGACTATTGCTGGAGATCAAATTTTTCACATTTAATCACAGGTGAAATGGACAAAAGGGGAGAATTTAATGAATAAAAACAGAAATTTATGTCTATTCTAATTCTTAGTAAATAAACACTCTTCTTAAGGACTAAAGGAAGTATAAAATTACAATACAATAATGAAAATTTCATTGAATTTCAAATAATGTAGTTTCCTATTCTCTGACCATAATAAACTCAACTAAAACTCATTATCAAATTAAAAGCTACTTTCAAAAACTTTTTAGAATTATGTTCATTTAATAAACCATAAGTGCAATTTTCAAATGAAAAAGAACTGAATGTCAAAAAAATTACATATAAAAGTTTGTGGAATACCAAGCAATTATGCTTATAAGCAAGTATATATAGCCTTATCAAGTGACCTAGGAAAAAAACATTGAAGTCATGAGTTAATTAGGCATAATAAACCTGAGAAAAACAGTAAGGAGATGATAATAAACTAGAAAAAAAAGTGATCAAAAGTATCTTTAAATAAAGACAAAGATAGTGGGGGGGGGCGGGGGGAGGGGGCTCAAGACAGTGTAACAGCCCTGGTTGTCCTGGAACTCACTTTGTAGACAGGCCGGCTTCAAACTCACAGAGATCCACCTGGGATTAAAAGCATTTGCCACCACACCCAGCTCAAAACATATTTCTTAGAAAAAAATCCTCCTGCTTTGTGGAAGAGAGATGGCTCAGCAGTTAAGAGCACTGACTGAACCCAGGTTCAATTCCCAGGCTGTTCCTTTCCTTTTAAGACGTCATTGTACAAGGGCAAGAAGCAAAGCCTCCTTCAGGCCCTATAGCCCAAGGTCATGGGTGGAGCAAATATCACTACACTGCTTAGCTATTTCCTCTGAATTGAACTATTCCCTGCTGGAGGGAAGAGGGAGATTCATAAGACTCTGGAAGCTAAGAAAAGGTAGGCTTAGAAAGTAAGACTCATAACTTCAGACCTTTTTAAGATTCACGAGATCCCTTCCCCAAGATTATACAATCAATAAGCAATTGCTGAGGAGGAGAACTGCCTGAAAATTGGTCACAGAACTAGCTCTAAGAATGCAGTTTTTGTGAGTTGTCTTGTGAGGGTGATGCAACTACAGAGATATTCATGTTCTTCAACCATGCTCTTGAAAATAACCCCAATGAACTCACTGGTTCACCAAGCTAGACTTGGATGCAATTGTTTCTTTGTTCTGTTGTCAGTGTTCTACTGGGAAAGAATGGATGTTTGTTCACATCTCCCAGGAAAATTAACAAACAACAGTAAACAAATGGATAGCAAGATTGATGAAAAAACAGAGAGACCTACCTAAAAAAGAAAAATGCATAAAAGAACATACCTGTGTGACAGATGTAGTAATACAAAACTAAAAGGAGTTTGAAGGGCCCCAGATCTGGAGCTCTGTGAGAGCCAAGAGCTTAAACACCAAGTGTAAGGAACCAGGTGGTGGAAAAGTCATGACTCACTGGAAAGCCCTAGCTAGCAGCAAAGAATAAAACCCAGGCTAGACTGAAAATGGTATGAAAAGCCCTGAGTGCAACAAGAACAGAGAACTAGCTGCAGCCCACAATGATGAAGATGATAAAACTATCGATGACTGTCTATGGAGCCTGCCATAAAAGCAACTGGACAACCGCAGATAGAAATCACAACAATAGACTATGGTCCTCAAAGTATCAATATGGAAAAATATGAAACTAAATCTCTACCTCATATCACTTCATATATAAATAAACCAAATCAGGATGTACTAACAATGAAAATATGAGATGCAACCTAGCAATGTAAATATGCAACAAATTGATATTGCTTTACATTTCTTCTAGGACAGAAGGGCTTCTTAAACAAGACATACCAGCCTTACTAACCAAGAGAGAAAACAGAATTTTGATTACATGCAAGCTGATAGCTTCTATTTATCATAAAACATAAAAAACCATAATAACTAATTTTTCAGGGCTGGCAAGATGGTTCAGCAGGAAAAGGATCTTGAGTTTAATCTCTGAGGACAGGATCAATTCCTGCAAGTTGTCCTCTGACCTACACACACAGGCCTAGACACATATCTTGGTGTATACACACACACACGGACACACACGATAAATGTAATAAAAGTTTTCACTAAAGTATAAAGAACATCAAAAGACAAGCTATGAGCTGGGAAATGCCTGTAAAACAAAAATCGAATTAATGATTAGGATCTTAACTATATAAGAATGCTTACAAGGACTGTCAAAATAGGTCAGTCAGTAAAGGACTTGCCTTGCAAGAGCAAAGACCAGAGCCCAATCCCTAGAACCTATGTAAAAAGTCAGAGATGGTGGTGCAGCCTAGGCTATCTACATAGTGAGTTCCAGGAAAGTGAGAGGCCTATCTCAAAAATAAAACAAGACCCAAAAATGGGGGTTGGGGACTGGGTGAGAAGACAGTACCTAAAGACAACAGCTTAAGTTGTCCTCTGGTTTCCACTCATGCACACACAGCATGTACATGCATGCTAACACATATATGCATGTATACATAAGACACAAACACTGTTTACAAGTAATAAGAAAAAGATAATACATCAAGCATAGTGGCAAACTCTTGGCTGGAATTTTACAGACAAGGAAACTTACAAAATGGACAAATGCATAAAGAAATACAGGATGTCACTGTCTACCAAAAAAATACAACTTCAGACTACAGGATGCCATTTTAAAGTTTTTAGAATAGTAAAAATTAGAAGAGTTAACATGATATATTGGCAAGAAACACAGAATAGTGACATATCTAATAGATGTCATAGAGGTATAAAACTGGAAAAAATCCTACTGAAAAATAATTTGACATTACCATGTGAAGTTGAACATTCATGTGCTTTTTTATGGGCAATTCTCAATTTTATAATAAAATACTTTTATACTTGTATTTTACGTAGAACCATCCTACATAATAAAAACAACAAAGCTAAATCTGTTCAAACCTCCATTGGCTAATTGGGCTAATTCACATACTATAGCACTATAGCGTAGTAAGAATGAAGGAACTACAGCTGTAGGCAACGACATGAGTGAATCTTAGAAATGTACCAGTGAGCTGGGAGAAAGACAAGACTTCTGAGTGGTAACATCTTCCTCTCCCTCAGCCTTACACCAGTACTTAGCACTCTGTCACCAAGAAATCCTAATCCAAACAGCAAAGAATGAAAATGGTTTTTTGCTTGTTTGTTTGTTGGTTACTATAACCTCAACTTTAGCTTCTAATTTCCTTTGAAAATGCCATGATTCCATAGCTGAAAAAGAAAACCAAAAAACATGGGTAATTGTAGATGACAGACCTCAAAAGCCTGCAGAGCAAACACAAAATTAAATGAAGCACATTTGAAAGCTGCTAAGGTCCAAAGAGGCCACCAAATGGCAAGCTGTCACTTGACTCTTTGCAATTATTTTCTGGTTATAAGTCTGAATTTACATCATTTACATAATGTGATGCTTCTATGTGGCCTTTTATCTTCCAGTATTTGCTTGAAATGTATAAATATCTGTAAATTCGATGTTCCTCTAAAATACAATACTCTGTGCAAGCTTTAAAAAACATGTTGAATAGATACTGTGGTGGTTTGAGTGAGAATGACTCCCATAGGCTCAAGTGTTTGAATACTTGGTCTTCAGTTGGTGGAATTGTTTGGGAAGGACTAGGAGGCCTTGTTGGAGGAGGTGTGTCAACAGGGGCAGGCTTTGAGGTTTCATTCCCTTCTGCTTGTGGGTCGGGATATGAGCTCTCAGCTGCCACTCAGCTACCACCATGCCTTTGCTCTGCCAACATATATGCTAACCCTCCTGAACCATAATCCCAATTAAACTTTCTTTTATATGTTGCCTTGGTCATAGTGCTTTATCACAGCAATAGAAAAGTGACCAAGACACATAAATTTGAAAGCATTTTCTTTTTGTATTAAAAAAGAGGTAAAGTCAGGCCCTGTGGCACATGCTCTAATCCCAGCATAGGAAAGAAGAAGCAGTAAGACTGAGTTCAAATCTGAGGCCAGCCAGAACCTGCCTCTCCCTTCCAAGTGCTAGAACTAAAGATGTGCACCCTGCAAAAATGTTTTTATAAAAATACATTAATTGATTTATATAGGTATAAGAAGTAACAATCAACATACACTTAGTTTGACTACTAGCTACAAAATTTTCACTTAAACAAAAGGGGTCACTTACTGTGTATCAGGAATTGTGCCAGACACTGAGGATACAAAGATGTGCAAGATACGAGTTCTTCTGTCAAGGAGCTCATAGTCTGGCGAGGAGACAACCCTGCAAACACAAAAGTTTTCAGTGTGACACAGAATGCCTAACACTTCCTCTGGAGCACATAAGGAAAGCAGACAGCCTTCAGTCAAGGAGTGGAGCCATCACAGAGAAGATATCCTGCACATGTAACTCCAACTGTCACTTTTTATTTTATTTTAAAGAAGACTTGTGCCAGACATCATGGCACACACATTAATCCCAGCACTCAGGAGGCGAGGCAGGTGGATCTCTGTGATTGTGATTACATCCTGTCACAAGAAACAAAAACAAACAAACAAACAAACAAACAATTATGTGCATGGGTGTTTTGCCTGTGTGGTTGCTTGAATAGGATTAGCCCCCATAGACTCCTGTTTGAATGCTTGGCCCATAGAGAGTGCAACTAGAAGGAAGTGTACCTTGTATGGCCTTGTTGAAGAAAGTATGTCACTGTGGAGGCAGGCTTGGAGGTCCTATATGCTCAAGCTAGGCCTACTGTGATAGTCTCCTTCTGCTGCTGTGGATCAAAACAGAACCTCCAGCACCATGCCTGCCTCCATGCTGCCATGTCCTGCCATGATGATAATGGACTATACCTCTGAAAATGTAAGCCAGCCCCCAATTAAATGTTTCCTTTATAAAAGTTGCTGCGGTCATGGGGTCTCTTCATAGCAACAGAAACCCTAAGACAGCCTTAATGTATATCTGTATACCACATACATTCCTGGTGCCCATGGCATTCAGAAGAGGATCCCCTGAACTTGGAGTTACAGAAAGTTATGAACCACCATATGGGTACTAGGAATAGAACCCGAGTCCTCTGGAAGAGCACCCATCACTCTCAAGGGCTAAGCCATCTCACTAGTCTCAGAATTCTTTAAACTATGTTTCAGGTATGTGTGCATGTGTGTATGTCACATATGTGCAGATGCTATGTGCTCTCTAATTTGAGAGGACTACAAATACAGTGTATTGCCTATATTTAGGATTCCCTTATATTCTCTGCAGTTGAATAAAAACCCTGTGGCATTTTCAAAGGGTTGAACTGGACAAAATCAGCTTAGATGTACATGTTGTCGCCTCTACACGTAGATTATAACCCAATCTTATTTGGCTGAATATTCACTTTGTTGAAATGTTTGGTGAAAGTCAGACTTTTCTATTTGTCTTGTCTCACTTACTCTCCGAGTTCCAGAATCTGAATTGACCCTACAGTCTTTCTCTGTTTTCATATGCTGGGTACCAAGTACTACTGGGAAATAGTCATAGCAACATGCAGATTGTTGTCCCTGTGGGTTTATGAAAAATACCATAGTAATATTGCTTAGCTATGGTTGATCACCTTTTCTTAGTCCTCGCAGTAATTGTTTCAGAATATCTCCTCCATGAACAAGCCTGTTGTCTTCCATGATTAATACCTCTGACAAACTTACTCCAAATATTTCTTCTCCATTGACTTAAGTCTAGCTGTCTCTGATATGGGGATATTCACAGGTTTATTTTGAACATCATACTCCAAATGAAAATTGTCTAACTTCTCAAAATTAGAATAGCAACTAGCTTTTGATAAGTGGTTGTTTTGAACTATGCAGTCACTCATTTCAAAACTGGAGGAAGGAAGCTAGGTGTGGTGGTGCACGCCTTTAATCCCAGCACTCAGGAGGCAGAGGCAGGTGAATCTCTGAGAGTTCAAGGCCAGCCTGGGCAACATAATGAGTTCTAGGACAGCCAGAGCTACATAGTGAGACCCTGTCTCAAAAACAACAACCAAAAGAAGGGGAGGAGGAGGAGAAAATGGGGAAAAGGTTGTTGTTATTGCTGAGAATGGGTCTCACTATGTCACTAGGGAGCTCAGACTGCCCTCAGATCCTGAGTGCTCCATTTACAGAGTGCACTGCCAGCTCTAGAAGATGTACCTAACTGCCTGCTTACTTCAAGATACCACTATAAAGTCAAAGCACTAAAACAAAACAACAAACAACACTCCCCTCCCCCAAAAAAATCTGTTTAGAATGACCTGAATTGTCTGCACACGCAGCACATACTAAGCATAGTATTAAGGCTTTAGAAGGCCAGTGAAATATTGTCCCAACTCCTTAGGCCTGCATCAATCAATAAACATATGCATTGATTGTCTAATCTGTAAAGAACAGCACAGATAGAAAAATAACAGGAGACAAAGTCCAGATTCACCAACAGGGAGTATAGTTTTAGAGACAATATTACAAAAAAGAAAACAACCCAGTAACAAGATAGGGCAGAGAGCATCAAGTGCTAGAGAAGCTTGGCCCAAAGACAGGGAACTGAAAAGTTACAAATCCTGAATTGAGGCAGTTATTGTATCAACAGCACAAAATTTAAAACTCAGCGAATGTACAAATGATACATGGGGATGAACCTATCAGTGTCCCTAATACCCAATTTAGCAACTCTAAAGCACACAAAAATTATTTTATAAAAATGTAAACTATAGAATGTGATATTTAACTTAAAATAGAACAAGAATGTTACTTCTACATAAAAATAATTTATAAAAAGATATTGCTAGGTATTTTAATAAATTTATAAAACTTGACAATGATAGGAAAATAGCTTGTTTGTCCAAGACCATCTACATTTCAGTTTTCTATCCTTGGAAACTCCTCAGTTCTGTGGGAACTGAGACATTCAATAGTCTTAGCTACCAAGGTAATGATTCCACTTGTTTTAACTTTTTCTATGGATCTCAACAGAACAGGAACTAACAGAATCCTGCGACAAAGCAGTTTCCTATTTCTCTGTTTCTTAAAACTGTAGAAAGAAAACCAGATCAGTTACACAGAACTAAGCAGGGCTCAGGATTATATCACAGGGACTGCATTTGAGAAATGTCTCTTTAGCTCTAGAAATATTTTTAACAAACTCTAAATCATTACTTCTTTGACTCCTAAAGATCCAGACTCCTGCATAAACTTCTTAACGCTCAGTCCCTCTGTTCTTCCCATCCCAGGCCTTCATCCCAACTGCATGGCCCCTTGACAAGGTAAGGCCTTCATGTCTATACCAGTACCTCACCATCTTGCAGCTTGCCAGTCTTCAACCTTTTCATTAGCACACATGACCCTCATCCTGATCTGATGGGCCCTTTTCTACACACAACCCTGCAGAAGCTGTCTCTACCATGGTGCCCACTTTTCTTCTCAGGCATGCCCCTCTGGATCTTCTAAGGACAATAGCAGCAATGCCATCGTTCCTGCTCATCGAACGTACTCTACCTCTAGGCTACACTTCCAGCTGTCTTCTAGGTGGTTTTTGTATTGAAGGGTTGTCTTTTTTGGGGGGGTTGGGGGGAACTCTCTTTTTTCTTTCCCTCAAAACCATCATCAGAATGACCATGTATCTTCCTCCCCTACTTGCCCCAATTGAGTTAGAAGGGTCACTTGAGCCCAGAAGTTCAAATGCAGCCTTAGCAAAATGAGACACTACATCAAGGGAAGAAATAAATTATCATCAGAATTTTTTATAAAGTTTACAAATTAATGCAAACAAACCCTCCTCCAAGAGTTATCAGTCTAGAAACACTATTTTACAATAAAATAAATTTAAAGTCCCCTTAAATTAAGTAAACTTAAATTACTCAAATAAGAAATGGATGACAGAACACAGGTTTTTTGTTTTTTTGTTTTTTTAAGCTTGGAATTATTGCACTGAAAATACTACTTATCTCATAAAGCAAGAAATCATCCATTATTGTACCAATCTAACTCCTGTTTCATTATACTACTATTTTACCCAAGCACACTTTTTATTTTTAACTCCACAGCCCATTTATAAAAACTGTCAAATACAGGTCAGGGAGAATCCTTAGATATCATCAAGACATCAAATATGTAATTTATGTTCATGTTTGGAGAACTTTGAAAACAATATTCCAAAACACCACAAGATGGTGATATTGCACCATAAAAAGGATGTTTTAAATAGTTACTTTTTTTGTTATCATCGTCCCCAAAACAAAATAACAACTCTTTTCCAAGAAAGGACATTAAAAAGTGTGCATGCTTTTTTTTTTTTTGTTTTTTTTTTAAACTAGGAAATACTAGTCAGGAAAACATACTTAAACTTAGCAGCAAGCCTTCTGGCCTTTAGCCCAAAGAGGTTAAAAACCCTAGACTAATAAAAACCCAAGACTGGTGGCTATGCCCACACTGACTTCCTTCCCTGACCAACTCTATCTACCCTCACAATCATCATTAAAAATTTCAATTCAGTATATGTTTTACTTGCTATACTAACAATTTTTCCTATACTTAATTTAAGAAGTGATTCCTACTTTTTCCTTTGCCTTTTTTATTTTTATTTATTTATATATTTTTTTGAGACAGGGTCTCAAGCTCAGTCTGGCTTCAAAACTCAGCAATCCTCTATCCCCACACTTCAGCCTCCAGAGTATTGGGATCACAAGCGGGAGCCAGCCAGCGTGCCCAGCTCCCATTCCTTTTTTTTTTTTTTTTTTTATTGTCTTAAAAACCCTGACACTAAGCTTCAGTTATATCAGCATAGGGTTACACCTGAATGGTGTTGAGCACTGGAAGTTAGGTACTTCCTTTTTTCCTGTGCTATTTCACAACATCTTATAATATGCAATGCTTACTATCTTCAGAATGGGAAAATACTAACTTTAAAGCAAAAAATTATACATGTAGTAATTTTTCCTCTTGCCTTATTGAATGAACACTGTAGAAAACAAATTTCCTATTCAAATGCTGCACAGTACCAATTTAAAGAATACTATTCAAGACTAAATACATTAAAACTTTAGTTCAAACTCTAAGATCGAATCCCAGCTTACACACAGAAAACACTGCCTCAATGCCATTATCTTGCGAACCCATAGGGAATACCTATGTCCACAGATGTGGTGTCAACTAAATGGAACGGCACAATACTTGTATAAAATCACACACATCCCTCCCATATACTCTAGTCACCTGTGGATTACTTTAAAAACACAATGTAAATCCTATGTAAAATACGTTACACTGTATTGTTCTGGAAATAAAAGTTGAGGGGGACCATGAATGTGTTTAACACACATGGGGAATTTTTTCTCAAATAGTTTCATTACAAGGTTGCTTGAACCTGTGAATGCAGGACCTACTGAAACAGAGGGTGGAATGCATTTGCTGCATCATGAAGTAGCAGAAAGCACAGTCATGAAGACCTGGAGTTGAAGAGGAGCTCACAAGAGGATGAAGAGACTTGGGGACACAAAGCCCTGAAGATCCACCAAACCCACTCCCACTGAAAAGGCTTACTTTTCTTCCACCCTGCACTGGACCCTAGGCTATCAAGACCAAAGCTAAGTTCCCCTCAAATATTTCCTTATTATTTCTAAATACATTACAAATTCTAAGTTACCACCATTTTCACAGCCAGGGACATTTCCTAATCTCAAATTCCAAAGTGACATTTTTTTTTTGTTTTGTTTTGTTTCAGAAGAGCATGTTGGGGTAAGTTAACACAAAAAAACCGTTTTCAAGTCAGACAGACCTAAGTCCAACTTCAGCTCTCCTACTTGTATATATTTAACCTGCTTCTTTTTTATCTGAAAAATGAGGTTACTGACACAAAACTGTTTTGCCTTTTAGGTGCTAACACTAACCCTAGCAAAGTAGAGAAATTCTTTCTAGAATCAAGAATATAGGCAATGCCTAGGAGGAAGAAGAAGTGAGATCAAAGCCAGCCTGGACTGTTGAAAAAACCCTGCTGAAAAACAACAAAATGCAAACAAAACAATTTCAAGGTAATTCAGAGCTAGTTAAATAGATATGCAATATTTTATATTATTGATAAATGTTCTCCTTAAGAATTTTAAAGCACAGAGTAAGAAATAACTTCTCACTAAATAGTCTTCACTCTTAGAGAAAATTAGAAACCAAAATACACAGAAATTTTCAAAATTATGTAACCAATTAAAAAGCTAAAGCTCAGTTCCTAGAATAATGTAATCTTTACTAAGCTTAAAATATAGTAAAAATACAATTTGTTATCCACAAATTCAAAACACAAAAAGTCTTAAGGTTGAAAGTTCTTCTCTCTTACCTGCTGGTCTGCACTTATTTTAGCAGTAAAATCTGCTACTTGTTGCTTATTCACACATCAGCATTTGCTGAAGCACACGTCCTGCCTCAGATCTTCCCTGCAGTTTTGCATAAACTGTATGTGGATGTGGAGTCCCTTGCTTGATTAATTGCTTTCATGTTTTTTGGGGTGGGGTGGGGTGAGGAGGAGGGTATGAGTGTGCACCACACGCATGTATGTACATGTGAGCACCCTTTGCCAGAGGGCATTGGGTGTTGTCTTCCATAGCTCCTCTACCTTTTTCCCTTTGCTGTCTTCAACTAGGCTGGTAGACAGAGCTGCAGAAGTCCTTCTGCCGCTGCCACCCCAGCCCACACCCCTAACACTGGGGTCAGAGATGCACGTGGGTGGGCCTTTCTACATGGCTGCTTGGGATCTGAACTCATGTCCTCATTGTCGCATAGCAAGGGCTCTCACCTACTGAATGGTCTACCAGCCATCTCTCTACACTAATTCTGAAACAGATCTGAATCAATGAGTGAAAGTGTAGTACAAACACATCCCAGAGCGATGCTAAATGTCAGGCCTAAGTCAGCCATATGTCTATAAACCGGGCGCCATTATTCTCACTTCACATGAGAATAGCTAACAGACACACAGGAAAACTCAAGTTAAGTCAGGTTTACACAAGCACTGTCATGAGTAAAATGAGTACCAGAACTCAAATCTAGATTTGTATTCCTTGACATAAGGCCTAGGCTTTATTAGATCACACTTTAAATAAAAATCTAAATTACAAAGAAAATTTTAAAATGTAAAATTACCAAAATGTTTAACCTAGAAAAATAAAATTCCCAAATATAATGTACACCTTGCATTCTGGGTATTCACATCTAAATACTAACATTATATTCCACAGGTCACAGGATAAAAAGAAACAGTCTATTGTTGCCTTTTCCTTGGTGAAAACAAGCACAAAAACAATGGGCTCTTGCAACTAACTCATTCCAATTTACAAGGAACCAAGGCTTGGTATGTTTTTCAACACGATATACTTGCAGTAACCTCTGTTTATTTCAACCATACTTTTGGTTTTTCCAGGAACTGCCCCCAATTTAGAGATCTGGCTCAGGGCAGGAGAGAGAGGCGGCTTAGCAGCAGGAGCCCTGGCTGCTCTCACAAAGGGCCCAGGTTCAGTTCACAGCACACACATGTAGCTAGCTCACAGTCATCTGCAGTTGCAGTTCTAGCGGTTCTAACATTCTCTTCTGGTTTCTGTGGACACCAGGCACACATGGTACACACACATATATGCAGGCAAAACACCCATTCACATAAAAGGTTGAAAAAAAGAAAAAGAAAAAACAAGTCTGCCAAGTGTGGTGGTGCATGCCTTTACTTCTCAGCACTTGGAAGGCAGAGGCAGGCAGGTGTCTCTGTGAGTTCAAGGCCAGCCTGATCTACATAGTGAGTTCTAAGACAGCCAGAGCTTCATGACGAGACCCTGACTCCCAAAACAAAACAAAACAACACAAATTTAAATCTGATTGAATTTAGAGGTCCTGTTGGTCACAGAACTGAGGAACATTTAAGTGATAGAAGTGCATAGCCATCATCAGCAAGTAAAAAGAATTTGAAGTTTGTTTGTTTTTTCCATTTTCACTGACTTCAAATTTAAACCCTTTTTCATGATTTTCTTCCTGAGTAAATGTCCTTATGCCACAAAATGGCTTTTTCCCAAAAGACATACCACGCCCACAGTTAACCTACTTTCTATCCAAAAGCCCAAATTCCAAATCTGACACACTTCAATCAATGTATCTATTTCTGAGTTGCCTTGTCTGAGCTAAGTAAAATGCTATAAGACTATCTAACCAATTATTATAATATCTAATTTAACTCTTTCAAGACTGCATTTAGAAGAAGAAAAAATGTCTTCATTCAAAGGAATTTCTTTGGTAGAATGGGGAATGTTTTTGAACAAGGAAGCCAGGGGCACTTCACCTGCCTGCTCAGGGCTATATGACCTGTGTAGCAGCTTTCTGTAGTTTGTATCACATCTTTGACAATTATCTTAAGGCTTTTAAAACATCTGGAAGGTTCAGATGTTAAGCTCTCTTTATATTTACTCTTCACATGGGTTGTAAGGAACCTAGAAAAACAGTCACATTAGGGTCCCAAATTACAGAATCAGTTTCTGTCAACAGTTTATCAAATGAACGTGTACAACATCATCTGAGATGTTTACTAGGTGAAGAGTCCTGAAAAATCTTCTCAGGACCATATAACCCAGGCTCTGAAAGACAAATAATCTATATGATAGCAAGCACTTCCAGCTGACACCCCATGACTGTTATGCAGAGGCTAAATCTTGACCAACTGGTCCGTACTGAATTTAACCTAATCACATTTGTTAACAATTTTTGGGCCCCAGGTTATACATCCTAATCACTGTCAACTGATGTACCACCAATCTGTTGCGTCAGGGTCTTTCCCAGAATAATCCTTACTCTTTTTACAACGTATTTTTTCAACTGAGAGGAAGATTTGCTATACACTTTTGTATGCACCAAAACTAACCTCTCACTGTCCTTAACAAAATTAGTGGGCCAGCCACAGTAAACTACCTACTGGTTTGAACTATCAACTTAATACTTAATTAAAATAAAAATTTATGGGCTTATAATATTGAAGCTACTATGATTTCCACTTTATAAAAACCTTTCAATTAAAATCCAAAATGAAGCCATTCTTTCCATTTTGCAAATGAAGGAATAGAGGCAATACCACAAGTAAACAGCACAGACAGAAGTCAGATCTGCCTAGTTATGGCTAACTCCTAGGTAAGAGAGCTTCTGTTCTTAACGATGGAAGCAATCTACTTTGCCTCCTTTGTGGCTCTTTCGCTGTTTGTTTGCTTTTTTCAGATATGGGTGTGTGTGTGTGTGTGTGTGTGTGTCCATATCACGCTGGCCTCAAACTGGAAATCGGCCTGCCTTGGCCTCTGAGTAAACGACCATGCCTGGTTTAACCTGTCGGTACCTACAGTAAAGAAGATCTTACAGAGAGAAGACTCACTGAACTAATTCTCCCCACTCCAACTTAGAGCACACAAAAGTAGTGCATACTGGCAAGTTAGGATGGATTTCCGCCAAAGTATCCTACTTCAAGTCAGGACTCAACTGTTTGCTTCCACCCACCTTAATAATTATAAGTGTACTAAACACCTATCCAAAGAACTTGTTTTCTTTAGTTAAAGCTACAATACCTAACAATTCTGTTACTGCTGGGACATTTTTTAACTATCCGGGTAATTAAGAGGCAGGAAGAATGCCAAGAAATACCTTAATATAATTCCAGCCATCCCGCCTGCAACCCAGCCTTTCCTAAATCATGTTTCTCAGCACACTCAATCACCAAACCCCTTCGATGTCCTATTCTCAGAAATATGCTATAGGCTGCAGGGGCAGGTTTTGAGTATAATTGTTTCAATTAAATGCATTACTTCATTAATCTACTATGATACAAAGTAATAAAAACTAAACATTCACTTCCTTCACCTCAGTCAATCATGCCATTACTTAGTAGCTAATTTGAACAATGCAGAAAGATACTAGGAAACTAAGACAAATTACCCATAGGGTCAAAATAGAGAGAGAAACCCAGCCAGCAACTGATCACCTTTATCGGGGAAAAAGGAGCACTGACTCCCGGCTGTACTCCTTCAGAAGACTCCAGTAAATTCTCAGATCCCACAGTGTATTCTTTCCACTAGAAAGGTCCATACAAACCTTTTTCAAGATATTCCAAACAAAAAATAAATCTGTGAGATTCATGTTGTTCAAGACTCATCAAGCACCTCTGATCCCTTGGGTCTCACATTTAATCACAAAGGGTGAAGAGATGGGTCTCTGCTTACTACAGATCACTCTCTGTATGAGGTACTGTCTGACCAACACATGACACTGGGTAAATCATTTCTCTGAATCAATCTGCAGTCATGGGGCCTGCACTTTCTTAAACCCCATTGTCCTCCAATAGAAGCGGCCAGTCTCCCCTGCTACTCTAGCATGCCATATGTCACCGCAGAGCGTCCCACTTCCATGAACCCCAGGCCTCATATATGCCAGGCAAGCATTCTCCGAGTGAGCCTCTATTACTGTTCTCATTTGGGGGACAAAATACCTGACAAAAGCCAAGCAGGGAAAGAAGGGTGTGTCTGGAGCAGTCCTTCCCAGCAGGGAAATGGTGATTGGTCACATGGCACCCAAAGTCAGGAAGCAGAGAGTTGCCGGTATTCAGCTACTTCCTCCTTTTTCAGTCAGTCCGCAACTCCAGACCCTGAAATGGTGCTGTACATACTCCAAGTCTTCCCTCTACAGTTAAACCTTCTCAGAGCATGGTCGGACACACCCAAAGGTGTGATTCTAGATTCAAACAAGATTAACTATCACACAGCTCTTCAGCATTTCTAACGAAGGAGAGAACCAGCTGCTTCTATCTGCAGTAAACTAAATGTACTATCATTTGCACTTTAGACTCAACTTGTCCTCTGGCAGGCCCAGCTCAAAGTTTTGATTGGGGAAATCAGTAAGCAGCCTAGGCTTCAGCTTCCAAAGTCTTCTAGAAGATGTATCTTTACATAATGTAACTGATGCTGTTCTTATATAAACTCTGCCATAATCCATTACAAGGCAGCCCCAAATGGATTCAAACACATGTGGAGTAGTAGTAACTCCTTGTCCCAACATAGGCCAAACCTGTGATTTCACCAGCACGAGGCAGAAGTGATTGTGTGCCAGTCCCAGAAACACGCCTTAAGAAGGCCTGGTTCCTTCAGCTTTTGTACTCTTCAGAGCCCTAAAATACAACGTAAAGCTCACAACCCTGTTGCGAAGGCCACATGGAGAAAAAGGACTTCAAAAGAAGAGTGTGCACAGCCCCAGCTGAAAAGCCAGTTGAATACAGCCACTGTAGTGACTGTGAACAAAGCCAGAAAACAACCAAGAGGGACAACCTGTAAGCAAACAAGATGATTGTTTTCAGTCACTTGGTTTTAGGGTTGTTGGTTAGAGAACAATAAATAGCTGAAACAATGCTACTGGGCTCTTTGTGTTTCTGCATGATTTGCCCAAATACCACAGGAAAAGAAGGGGTGTCATTAATTTTACTTTCCCAACAACAGCAGATAAGGTCTATGCTTTTCTTGATGCCAAAACTCTAATGAGCTCTAAGTTCTAGAGATAGGCTTCCAGTGTATTGTCTCAAAACTGCACCCCAGCAACTAGCACAATGTCTGACATACAGTAACATACAGTATCTGTTGTGAATAAATAGTACACTTAGGAAATGTCAAGACTAAATCAACACATGCTATTCTCCACTATAACTTAGAAGTCATATGACATATTGCTTTAACAATCAACTCCAAAAATGTTTAAATATGAATTCAAAGTGAACTAAGAGCTTTTTTACATGGAGAGGGGTGATATATAAAGTTTGGTATACAATGGTAAAAAATCATAAAACATCACAATATCACTTTGAAATAAGATTCTGACTTCTGTGCTACACACACACAAATAAATGAATAATAAATAAATAAATAATAAATAAATAAATAAATGAAGCTTTTCTAAGACTATGCTTTTATATAAGATAATCAAGTTCCATCTTCAAAAACAGAAAAATCAACAAATTTTCCAAAGTAAATTAATGTCAACATTTTACCAATGTTTCTTCCAGAGAGGATATCCATCTTTACATCTTTACTTTATTTATCCTTGACTAGAGGTTAACTATTTGGTGATAAAATATTTATAAATTTCCAAATTACCAACCAGTAGCCACATCAAATGAGGTTACCATGTCAACACAAGGAATGCAACAAACACTTCCAACAGGTAGTCTTCATACACCTTATAACTTCAAGGTCCACTGTAGGCAAAAGATCAGAAATTTGGTGGAAATGATATTGAATTAAGAGCAGAAATGTAGGTTATAGTTCTAATTCTAATCTGGGCTGCTAAATAGTCATACAGGACACTTAACCTTTAAAGCTGCAGTGAACCATCTAGATTAGAACATGATTGTTTCCTCTCTACCCACCTAATTCTCAAATGTCTCAAGAATCACATGATAAAGTGTAAAAAGAACTACCATAAAAAGAATGAAAAAAAAAAATACCACGGTTGTGCCAGGAGCTACTCATCTCCATATCAGCAAATAAAGGAAAATCCGTGCGTGTTTCTGCCAGACATTCTTCCACTTGCATTAGGGACTAGCTCCTTGGACACCACTCATAATAAGCAATTTATTGGGTTTTCCACTGTTCATTATAATTACATCATACATCTCTATGAAAGTAAAATTATTTTGCCAGGTGTGCTGACACAGGCCTTTGGTGCCACCACTTTTGAGAGGCAGAGGCAGACCTCTGTGAATTCAAAGTCCACACAGGCAATTCCAGACCTGCCAGGGTTACATAGTGAGACCCTGTCTAATGATTATGAAATCAAGGTTTCTATACTTAGAAAAGAAACCAACTAATAACAAGGAGACAATTCCTCCCACCAGAGAAACAATCTTATAAGGGTGCAGAGAAATCAAATCTTAACTAATCAAACTATGCCATAACTACCATAGTGAGAATTAGCTACTTAATCCTCTTCAGAAAATCCACTGAAAATGAACCCCCATTTCACTTCTTTTATCACATATTGCCTCCTGAGTGAAGGACAGGCATATTCCTAAGCCAGGCAAACAGGAATAGAAAAGACTAAGAGTTTCTTCTTCCACTGCTGGTACCTCTACCATCTCTTCCCTGATTCCTAACTGAGAGCCACAGAGACAGTTATAATTAAAGTGTCTGAACTGATATTGCTATCTGTTCTCCACACACCCATATCACTCCTCAGTCTCACCAGTTCTCAAGTAGACAGAAGGAAAGATGAGTACAGATGTTCCAATGAAAACCTAAGCACCAAGAATCACAAAACCTTAACTGGAAGGAATCTCCTGGCCTCACTTACAAGATATTAACTATATCCAATCAAGAATAAATCATTTTTGTTTTTTTTTGACAAAAAAAAAAAAAAAAAAAAAAAAAGAAAGAAAGAAAGAAAGAAAAGAAAAGAAAACCATCACTGTTAACAACTCTGGATTTTATTTTACCACATGCAACTGGACTTGTGACAGACAGCTATTGGGCAAGTTTGTTCCAAAATATAACAAATAAAAGGCAGTATCATAGAAAGTGTGAGGCACAACACAGTGCATTATTCTGTCTCTAGGTACTTGCACAATATACGTCTACAGTCAGGGTCATTAACTTTCCTGTAATTCTGAAGGCTGCCCCTCCCCCCACAATAGCCAGCCCATGAGTTTCATGTAGGAGCTTCATGTAATCCACAGACTACCCTAAAATCACATCCACAAAGCACAGGTGCATCTAGCCAACAGATTTCTTTAGTTTCAACAAGGGTTAGCAATCCCCAAAAGACTATGAACCTTATGATCTCTTACTAAGGATAATATGGCTAAGCTACCACTAGTCTCTCTATGGACCTGAATTAAAACCATTATTTTAACTTTTTTGGGGGGGGGGGGCGCATTCGAGACAGGGTTTCTCTGTGTAGTTTTGGTGCCTGTCCTGGACTTTGCTCTGTAGACCAGGCTGGCCTTGAACTCACAGAGATCTGCCTGGCTCTGCCTCCCGAAAGTTGGGATTAAAGGTGTGTGCGATTGCCGCCTGGCTATTTTAACTTCTATAAAAACAACTACTTTAGCTCATAGTAGCGCATACCTTTAATCCTAGCACTCAGGAAACAGAGCAGGCAGATCTCTGTGAGTTCAAGGCCAGCCCGGTTTACATAGTGAATTCCAGGACTGCTAGAGCTACATAGTGAGATTCTGTCTCAAAAAAAAGGAAAAAAAGAAAAACAATTATTTTGTGGGTGGAAGATGTGCTTGTGTCACTGGGCAAGTATGAAGGTTAGAGAACAACTTTGGGAGTAGATTACCTTACTACCCAGTGGGTTCCTATTAACGAAATTAGGTCATCAGGCTTGGCAGAGGGCACCTTTACCCAGAGTCATCTTGCCAATTATTTTAACTTTCTTCTTTTACCAGATCACCAAATTCTATCCTACTTTCTTTGTCCGTTCCATTTGTTCAGACCCTTGCTACCTACGATGATGGAAATCCTGAGGTTTATGAATCTTCAGGTTCTTCCCACCTCAACTCATACTACCCAATGCTACTAGATTAATTCTTCTAAACAAAGGTTTAAAATTGTTTCACTCCCAACTCAAAAATCATCTGTGGACCCCTCACTGCCTAGTAACCTAGTCATTAGTCTGACATTAACCATACTCTTATGCTGTGAGTGGTGGCACACCCCTTTAATTCCAGGGCTCTGAAGGCAGAGGGAGGTGGATATCTATGAGTTTAAGGCCAGTCTGGTCTACAGAGCAAGCAAGTTCCAGGCCAGTCACGGCTACATAGCAAAGCCTTGTCTCAAAAAGAAAAAAGAAAAATTTTGTTACTGGTCTTGGTTTTTATTACAGGCTTTCTTACCCTATATCCTAAGTACAAATCCTTTAGACACCACCCAAATCCTCTTAGATCCTTCTTCTTGAATTACCTTTCTCTGATTACGAAAAATCAGTCATCCTTCAATCCAGCATCTTCAAAAGAGAAGCCCCTTAACTCATCTGAGAACTACTCTCTCTCATCTGGAATTGAGAGAATTTTTATATTTATGAAACCAACACACACACACACACACACACACACACACACACACACACAAAGGTATTCTAGGCATGGTGGCATAGGCCTGTGAGCTCAGGTCTGAGGCAGGAAGATGGCAACTTCAAGGCCAAATTGGGCTACACAGTGAGATCCTGCTATTTATTCACACAAACATAAAAGGAGCATTTGTGTATAATCTAACATACATACCTTCCTCCTTATGCTGTAAAGACAGAAGCTGCCAATCATTTCATCAATATAATATACCCCAATATAAACTCACGCTGTTATACAGTTGATGCTTAATAACTGTGCAAGGACGTAAAAGAAATTTCAACCAACTGAAGAGATTACATCTCTTTGAAGGCAAGAGACCTGATCAGCCATGTCCTGGGTTTCAAAAGCAGCGTATCAAAAGCAGCTCTGAACGTTATGTGAAGAACTGTTTGAAAATGTTAATAATCTGTTTCAAAGAGCTAAGCCACATTCTTCACACATCTCAATTTCAACAGCTCCCAACACTTGGTCACTATACTTTGAATTTAAAATGTTAACTAGTTATTAAAAAACGATACTTTTCAGTCAGTTTAAGTATATTACTTCATGGCTAGTGCAAGTCAGATAAATGAAAGAATGTCTTTTCTAAAAGGTAAGTTTTACTAACAGTAACAGACTTGGTGGGACATGTCAAGTGGATTTATACATAAGTATAAACTCTTGCAGAAACTTACAGACAACTGTGAAACTGGTATTTCATGAGAGAAAAACAAAAAAAATCAAAAAACAAAAAAACACCAAACGGGAGTGGGAAGATAACTCTGAGTGTTTTTTGTTGTTGTTTTTGTTGTTGTTGTTGTTGCAGCATTTTACGAGTAGAAATTCAATCGTACTGCACACAAAAAGATAAAAATCTAATAGAAAAAAATACCAGATATCTGCGAATTATTTTATGGTAGAAGAGTAAAATATTTCAAAAGTATAACAGATACATCTTCTTTTTGGTAATAAAGGCTTCTTATGATCGCTTAAAGCAGAGGAACTTCAACTCCAAACCTAGGAGTAAAGGAAAGGGACACAGAGTCCTTAGGCACACAAAACTGATCATTTAAAGACTGTAAAGGCGATGGGCAAAGTACCAATCCTAACCACACTTAAATCTTAAAAGAAGATTTAAAGGAAACGGCCCAAATCACAAGATGGGGATTAGAAAAATTTGCAAGGTCACTTGAACCTACCAGGTCACCAAAGGTAGAGATTGGGGGTGTTGGTGGGAGGAGGTGCGGAGTCAGTGAAAAGCCCTGAAATGCTAAAAACATGTCAGGAAAGGACGTTCTGAGGCTGGCGTCCCGGCTCGCGCCGGTGGGATCCCGGTGAAAGTCAGGGCAGCAGTTCCGAGGCAGGCAAGCAGGAAGGCTAGCGAGCCGCCGGCCAGGAGGCTGAGCACTGCAGTCCCCGAGACACTTCGCCGGGCTCCGGTGTCACCCGCACCGGCTGGTGCCAGCGCCAGCTCGGGGCAAGCCCGGCGACCCCACCCCAGCGAACTCCGGCCCGGCCGCCCTCCAGGCTCCCTCCCGCGTCCCACTGTGCTTACCCGCGCGAAGCTGCGGCTCCCGGGGCCCGCGGCCACCGCGGCGGCGCCTCCTCAGCCCTCCGCGCCCAAGATCGCCATCTC
>CABHPP010112503.1:0-23378 GCA_902168425.1 Peromyscus attwateri | reverse complement strand
GTGTGTGTGTGTGTGTGTGTGTGTGTGTGTGTGTGTGTGTGTGTGTGCTGGGACTGGAAAGAGCAATGGGTTGCTTCCTACTTTGGCAGGGAAATGAAGCATGAACTGTCTTCTGAGGACCCTCTGGACCCATATGAGGGTTGAAAGCTGAAACAGTCTCATCATCCACATTTTAAATGAAGATATCACCCAGGACAAGAGAATATTGTCTAGAAAATAGAAAGCAATTGCTTGATCTTACTTATTTGTATCGGCTGACTAAGTTATAAGAGAAGAGGATGAATAATTCAGGGTCAGCATCTCCATTGTGAAGACTATGACAAGAAGCACTGGCCACAGAAACAGTATGTTCCCATCAGCAAGATGTATGTACCCATCAGAGAGATAGAGAGGGTGACTTTTGTCATGGCAGCGGGTACCCACCAGAGTCGGGGTTAGGCTGCATCACAGAGATTCAGAGGCTATCCCCATGGGCATGGCAGTTAAACTGTGTGCCCCCACCATCACTCCTGAGGAGCATGTAGGAAGGGAGCTCTATCAGCAGGCACTGTAAAGCAGCAGCAGGTCCCGGGTAGACCTTAGGACCCCTCCACACTCTGAAAAATCAGAATAGTTTTGGCTTGTGGGCCGCATTGATGTCTGAGAAAATTTTCAAATGCAGAATGTACAAGTATCACACCTGCCACAGGTCGCCAGAACGATGCCACCATCTCTCGGTCACCTGTTGAAGCCAACACTGTACACTGGAGGCAGGTCATGTGCCAGCATGTGTCCCGCCCCGCCCCGCCCCCGCTCCTCACTCTGAGAGCTGTGCTAGGCTGTCCAGTGGGAGCTCTGCTTGGATCCACATGCCGTGTGCGTGGGACCCCAGCCCTTGGACCTGCTTGCACGGTGCTGAGTCTGCTTGAGTCCTCCTTTTTCTAGCTTGGCTGGTTCCACAGCCTTCACTGGAATGCTCAGTGTTTTGACTACAAGAAACAAATCCTGAGCTTGAGATGTGTAACCTGGACCAATTCTCTTTTTCACCACAAAAAAATGTCCCTTCTGGGGCCAAGAAAATAGGTCTGGATTCAGTAAAGTACTTGTCCTGAGAACATGAGGACCCGAGTTTCATCCCCGGCACCTGATAAAACAGTGGACATGTTGGCACACGCCGGTGATTGCAGCGCTGGGGAGCAGAGGCAGGAGGGTCCCAGGAGCTCACGGGTCAGCCAGCCCAGCTGAACTAGTGAGCTCCAGGTTCAGTGAGAGACTGTTTCAAAAGCTAATGTGGAGAGCAATTGAAGAAGACACCTGACCTCTGACCTCTACATACATGCATACACACACATGAACATGTACACATGTATATACCACACACACACACCACACACACACACACACACACACCACACACACACACACACACACACACACACACACACACACACACCCGTACACACGTGTGCTCCCCTTCCTGAGCCCCCATACCTGTCTGCTTGTCACACTGGTCAAGATGAGCTCCTGGGTGAGGCTCATAGATGCTCTTTGGAGCATATGGAGTCACAGCCATGAGGGTGCTGGAGCAGGGCCCAGGAGCAGGATGCTGCTCTCTCCGCCTGTCACTCTTAGTGCCCCATCAGGAAACCCTCATAAAACAGGGCAGCAGGGACAGAGAACACATGTTTATTTTATGAATAACTTCAGGGAATGAGGGGGGGAATCCCCCTGAATGTCATCCAGGAGCCCTGTGTTCTTTTTATTATGTTTTGTCGGTAAACAAAAAAAATTGCCACATTTAATACTTACAACGGACCCGTGGGATTTCTCTGACTAATGTAAAATGACAGTTGTCGCAACATTCCATATAAATACAAGTCTGTTTGCAGGAGCCTGTTCTATTTTTAATGTAAACCACACCTAACTCGCGCTGAAGAACGGCACCCTTGGCGTTCAGAGTCCTGCCTGTTGTCTGTGCGCGGTTCTGCATTGTCTCAGGAACAGCCTGGAAGTAACCAGAAGCGTCCCCAAGTTTTTAGCTTAATGAGAAAATTATTCACCTAATTTCCCTGCAGCTATTGTGTTACTTAATTTACGGTTGCTCAGAGCCTCGGAATGACGTGGCTGATGAGTGACACCGTGTACTCGGTGAGCCGATCTATAATTTAGAGGCTGCCGCTGATCTTAATGCTGTCTGCAGCCTGAGCAAGGCAGGCAATAAAAATAAAGAATACTTCTAGATGACATGAATATACACAGACCCCTGGAGACACACACGTGCACAGATATACGCACGCACATTCCCTGTTAGGAGGCTCATAATCTGTGCACACACATGCTTCTGCAAACACATATATATTTCTATTAGTAGGTTCGTAACCCCCACCCTCCACATACATGCACTCATGTGTAGATATATGTATTCTCGTTTAGTTTGCTCATAGCCTCCCACCCTTCACACACATGCATACACATTCCTCATAATTCCCCATCCCCAACATGGGCACACATGTTCATATACATATTCTGTATTAGTAAGCTCATAACCCGCTTTGTTTCCATGGAACATAAACTTGTCCTTCCCAGATATGAATGGAAAGCAGTTGGTACATGTTGTTGTTTGCAGTTGACATGTCCCCTGTCATTCCCCTAAGACCATAGTGACATGGGGACGTGTCCCCAGTGAATCAAATGTGGAGATTTCTGTGTCTTCTTTCCACACGTTTTTTCCACAGTGTCACTCCTGCACTCATTATAAGTGACATGTGGACATGTGCAACAGGATCCCCTTCACCCTCACAGAGGCACAGCCAGCACTCAGGCGCAGAACGGCGGGATACTCAAGGGTGCCCTGCTCCGAGGTTTGGGGACAGGGAGAGCATGTGTCAGAGGACAGCTCTCTAATGACCGGGTCTCTGGTCATTCCCACATAGCTCTAGAGTTGGCACAAATTTAACCCCTTTGCCATCTTTACAGATACAAAAAGTGTGTGAGAGTCTGGTCTAACCCCTGATCCCACGGGATGAGGACGGCAGCGTGGGTATCCCTTCACACAAAGTCAAACCTGGAAAAACCATCCTGGGTAGCACAGGCTGAGCACACTATTCTCTCTGCTCTGGGTCCACTGAGAGGTCCCATGTTCTGTTAGTGAGAAATGCCCTGGGCTCCTGCTGCCTGCCTGCCCACCCCTGTGGTGTCAGAACCTTCGTATTTGAGCCAAATGAGCAACTTGTTCAGGGAAATGACCGAGGCTGTATTTCCCCAGGATCCTGACTGACCCTGCACTGTGTTGCAGATCTTCTGATCAACACAGAGCCTTTGGAGCACCTCTCAGGAGCTGACATATTTACATACTATGGAATAGGTTCCTCGCCTCATGCAGTCTTTGGAATAAAGCATTTTTGTGGCCCACTCAAAATCCTCTCCCTGCGTTTACATTTTAATGGTCGTTCTAGTGAAAGGCAGGAATTTCGTTCCCATTATTACTGCTATTTATCAAGGAAGGAGGTGGGGCAGTGTAACAGCCAGATGGCATGGTGGCCTGTCCCAAAGGGGAAACGGGGTTTCCTTGTGCCTCGGTGTCTGTGGCTTGATGGAAGAAGCACATTGTTTAGCTAGGCCAGCCCAGAGGAAACACCATTTGAATTTAAGTTTTTAGTATGTATTTCTATGAGTTTACAGAATTTTGAATAGTTCTGTACATCTTGAAGGAAGGACAGATTCCTCAGAATTGTGTGTGTGTGTGTGTGTGTGTGTGTGTGTGTGTGTGTGTGTGTGTGATCTCATCAGTCTATGTGGACAATAAACTTCTTTTTACCATTTAGTTGCCACCACAGAAAAGAGAGAAATGATAGTCCTGCCTAACAGGGCGGAGAAACCTTTCATGTTCCTTGGCAAGATGACCTAGGGTGACCTCCAACCTCCTCAGAATCTTAGGGCAGCTTGGGTTTCTGTACTGCTTAAGGGGACACCCCCACTTGAATCCTGGGGCAGAAGCCACTTTTCAGAAATGCTGTGCTCTTTTAGGGACTGAAAGGGGATTTCTGTCTCTCTCAGCACGCAGCCATCAGATCTTCGTGTGCAAAGCTTCTCCCATCACAGCCCATCACAGGGCATCCCAAAATCAGCCAGGCAGCTTCCAGGCCCGTACAACTGCCAATGTTTTCATCTTTTCCCAGCGATGTGTCTCTCACACCTCTCCTGACACCCCCAGGAGAGCCCCAATTAAACCACAGATGTGGTTTAAAAATACCCTCGCCAGATGTTGGCTTAAAATGACCTGTGACTGGCAGTGAAGATGGAGGAGGCTGGGCTTCTGGGGGCTTCCAGTGGCCTTTTTCCCAGACTGTCATTCGGGATGCAAATGAGGCTGAGCAGATCCTCAGAGCCAGCCATAAAACCCACTGTTCTGAAGCCACAGCTCCTCTGCTCTGTACCCCTCTCACCTGGCATCTGGCGGGGGAGCGCTCACTTCCTAACTAGAGCATGCCGCAGCAGCTGCAACGCGGTGTGGGAGAAGCACGTGGTCCACTGGCAGACAAATTAAACCGGTGAGCCCATTTGCTGAAGCTCCTCCTGCAAACTTTAGAACGGACTCTGCACTGACTCCAGGCTCTGAGAAGCACCTGCCATGTTGGACTGGATTCATAGACCGTGGAAGAGAAGACCCACCCCTGCCCACAACCATCGCAGCTGGACAAGCTGCGTTTCCTCCAGCACCTCCCCTCCTAGGGGCTCCTTTAGGTTTTTCTGTGCTAGTCCCCATTAAGTTCTAAGCAAGTGGAACCTCACGTACTTCCTGAGATGCTGGGGGATGAGGAATCCAATGCCCAACAATTTCTACCTCTCTCCAGAGACAGCACTTTTTTTTAAATGCTGCCTTTATCAGAATAAACACACAGGTCAACCCTACAGTTAACCCAGCAGCCACCTATAAGGGCTTGGGATATCCACAGACCTATGACACTTATCAGAACAGCTGAGTCATCTCAGCTCTTCATATCACCAGCCTCCCACCTGATGCGCTGGATATGGGCCCTACTTGAGGCTTCCTGGTGCTCTGGATGAGAAAATGGGCCCCCTAGAGTTTCCCACACCTGGCTCTGGAGAGAAAAAACAATGTCAGAGGCAGAGTGAGGTCAGCATGTGGATTCTGAGCAAGGGATCTAGCACTTGAGATGTGTCATGGTGGGTGGAACCCATCTGCCAGGCTAACTTGTGACAGGGGATTTTGCCATTCACTAGTGGCAGATGTGTTTATAGATAATGCCGAAAATGAGCCCAGTGCAACCCTGGCATTTAAAGTGCAGAACACAGGTTTGTTTAATCAGAAAAATGTGTTAAATAAGATGGATCTATTGGCGTGGGGAGCCTGGAAGGCAGATCTGTTGTCTCCAAGGCATAATTATTTATGGAGCTAATTAAAACGCAACCACGGATCCACACTCCAACCTGGGGCTTTCCTGCCCACGGAGCAACCCTTTGCCGAGCACCTGCAAATTTTTCTCTCACAAGTATGCAAAGCAATAAAAGAGCGGATTGGTCATTGGGAGCAGTCACTCCCACAGCCCACCTTCTTTTCCTAGTCTAGAGGTGGGCAGCAATGCTGGTGGTGGGGTGCTGTGCCAGAGAAGGAGGAGGTGGGCTGCCCCCGGGAAAGCCCTAGCTGGGTCAGGTGACCCTATTGCTTCTAGAAGGAACCTCAGGAAAAGCAGCATTACCCTTAGAATGTGAGTCGCCATGGCAGTCCTGTCCATGTACCTAGAGATGCCTGGGGCACTGATGTGGATTCCAAGCCCAGAGGAGTCCAGGTGAGAACCAACAAATGAATTCTCTCAGGGTAAAGGGGGAATGCCAGGGGGCAGTGGTGGCTCCTTGGCTGCCCTAGAAGAGCAGAGGAGAGATCCCAGACTTGGTCCGTGGCCTTGCAGACATGAGCATCCCACCTTCCAAGGCTGTGTATTCGTGTTTGAGGCAGAGGGACCCCAGTGGAGAGAAAAGCACAGTGACTCACACCATGAGATGCTGAAAGGATTTAAGCAGTGTGGAAAGAAAGAAAGGAAAGAGAAGTTCAGCAGGGCCAGACCGTGGGTCAGGTGGGCATCCGTGGCTTCTTTGCCCACTCTCATACCTCAAGTCCTGAGGGACAGGGTGGCCACAATGCCCCTAAAGTCAGCTACATCAGTCACCATGGGCAGCTCTTCTCTCTTCCTCCCTCCTGTCCTCATGGAACCTGAGAAGGCCAAAGCTAGGGAGTTTGCATGGTGCCTTCTGCTGGGTGACCAGCTCGGGGTCCCATCCAAGCGACAGATCTAAAGCCTTTCCTTTCATCTGGCCTTTGTCCCAAGGCTGTGAACATAGCACCAATAGATGACCCTAGTCCTCTTGCCAATGAGGTGACCTCTCCAGGCAGCTGTGGTGGTGATGGATTATGAGCAGAGTGTGCTCTGAGCCACCCTGTGTAGGCAATCACTGTGTGATGAAGATGAGCTTGAGGACCCTTGCCCTTGGCGCTGTCTGGGCTGGATTACCCATCTAGGCTGCGCTGGTGCCCATTCATTTGCAGCATCACAGGGAGGACACATGACAGGGGGTTGCTAGTTTCCTTCATCTGCCAGCCATGGCATCCAGACCTGGGGAAAGACAGCAGTCTAGATGTTTCTGCAGAGGATTCTATAGACAAAATGGGCACACACCAGTAGTCTTCAAGGAAAGCAAATGCCCCTCCACAGTGAAGGTGAGCCTCTTCCAATTAGTTGAAGGCCTAGCGAGCAGAGTCCAAGGTTTTCTAGAATTGAAGGAATTCTACCCTCAGAGTGCATCCTAGAAACCCTGCCTACACTCCAGCTTGCCATGCTTGAGGATTCATGCCCAAGAGGTCAACATCAACTCCTAGCCACATTTCCAGGCTGCCTATCTGCCCTGCAAACTTGGGGCTTTCCAGGTCCTATGAGTCCTATGTATTTAAAATAAATTTCTTTCCATTATCCGAAAATGTATGTAAGCCAATATGTCTCTTATTGGCTCTTTTCCACGAACAGCTCTGACACAGGCCTTGAAGCTCCAATTCCTCATCTGGATTTTGAAGGGTTTGCCCTTGACACCTTAGCCTCCCTCGGAGACACCACCTCTCCCACAGACACAACTGCAGGCTGGTGGTCTTGGCACTTACAGACACATGGCAGGGGAGGAGCTCCCACAGTCCAAGATCTCCTGCTCGCTGAGGCAGGCTGGACACTGTCTGCCTTGAACTGAGGGCAGACATCTACCAGGCAAGGGCCTTGGCTTCAGTGAAGCCAGCCACCCACAGTGATGGACTCAGTCCATGGACTTATCAATCATTTTGTTTACAGCTACGGTGTGTCCAGCACTCTACTCAGTTGTCCAAAATCCAGCTCTCTCAGAATCTACCTGGAGAAATGTGACCTTTCACCCCATAGTGAAGCACAGGAGAGGGCACTTGGTCAAGTAGACATGAATCCTGTGAAACAGGACTCCATACCTCAAAGTGACTAAAATGGTCAATTTTATATGCATTTTGAAATTTGACTTTAATGTAAAGAACAATTGAAAAATAATTCTAAAATATACTAAGGTTGGTTTTAAATTCTGTACTTGATTTAATTTAAACTCTATATTTGAGTTTGAAACCGATGCTAAGTTTTAAGTTCTGAATTCCAAAATGGATTGTGTGACTCTGAATTCCCTAAAACGCAGTGAGTTGTGTGTTCTAGGTGAGTGAACTGCATGTGGGTGGTTAGATTGTACTATGGCCTTTTCAGAAAAAGAAAACAAAGGCAGGTGAGGTGGACCACTTCATACACAGCAGTCAGAAATCCCTCTTAAAAGGCACCATTTGGAAGGAGATGATGCCATTTCCAGACGAGTCTCCAGGAGATTGCCGCCATTTATCCAGGCAGTAGATTTATCCAGGCGATAGGTCCTGAGTGCAGACCAGTCCTGTGCACTCAGAAGCCTTCCTGCCTCTCCAGTCACCCTTCTAAAGCATCCCATGATGGCTGTTCCCACAGCCCCAACTTCCACCCGCTCCCCTAATTTTCTCTTCCTCAGCAGGTATTTGAGAAACAACAGTTTCTGTTGGGGGCTAGCTCTGGACCCCATCCTCTACAGCGGACCTCAAACAAGGTTCTGTCCCAGGAATCAGCAGTCTTTGCCTGCCCAGGACCAGTTAGTGGGTCTTTCAGACATTTTGAGCCACCTGGTCTTAGTGGCTCAACCAACCTCTACTGTCCAGTATAAAAGCAGCCAGAGACAAGGGGGAAAAATGGTTATGGCTGCCTTCCTGGACATCTGTGTTTACAAAGACAGGCAGTCACTGGATTTGGCCCATGGCCACAAGCCCTGGTCCTAGCCTGTCATTGAATCTTGTCTGGCAAGACTTTCTAAATAGGGTTAGACTGCGGGGAGCTTGAGACATTTTGCCTTCCTTGTCTGTGGATCCAGGGAAAGGCAGGCAGGTTGTCCCTCTCACAGGTTCCCAGGGGAACAGCTCTGGCAGGCCAGATCAGACATGTGTACTCCTGTAGAGAAGCCAAGGTGAAGGGAGGGCCTGGGACGTAGGCCTCTCTTGGAGCATGGCTGCTTTCCCTGGCAGCTGCTGATCTTGATCCCCCTAGAAGACCAACCTCCCTCCCTTCCTCCTTCTCTTCCTTTTTCCCTTCCTCTCTTCTCTCCATTCTTCCCACTCCTGCGCACACACACACATATATGTATATGTATATATATATATGCTTGCGTCTATTCATTCATTCATCCATCCATCCATCTATCCGTCCATCAGTCCATCCTTCTGTCCATCCACATACTTGACAAGAACCTTCAGACCAAGTCTGCATCAAACCATGACTTGGGCCTCGAGGACTCAGTAGAGGAGAGACAAAGTCCTCACTGTCCAACAGTTCCTGCCATGGACAAACCCACACCCAGTCTGCAAGCCACTGGGGTGGGCACCATGATAAACATGGTAGGAAGTACCCTGGAAGGTCAGCCTTCCTCCTTAGTCCAAACCAAGACTCACCCTGGACAGCTATCCTTCCAGCTCTGGACACCAGCTCTCAACCCCCAAGGGTCTCTGAGGTAGACATTCCCTGCAGGCTGTGGGCAACTGGCCCCTCAGCTCTGGATTGTGGTTGGTCACAGAGCTGCCCTCCAGCTGTGCCAGCCCCAGCATCCCTGCGTTTTGTAATAAGAAAGAGAGCTAGCCGGGCGGTGGTGGTGCACGCCTTTAATCCCAGCACTCGGGAGGCAGAGGCAGGCGGATCTTTGTGAGTTCGAGGCCAGCCTGGTCTACAGAGTGAGATCCAGGAAAAGGCACAAAGCTACACAGAGAAACCCTGTCTCGAAAAACCAAAAAAACCAAAAAAAAAAAAAAAAAAAACCAAAACAAAAAACAAAAAACAAAAAAAAAAAAAAAGAAAGAGAGCTAGCTCATGAGTATAGGGGGACCATATGTTGAGGGCAGGCAGCATTGGCCATTGGGGGACAGGAAACCAAAGCAGGATTCACTCTCTGTTCCAAGCCCACAAGCCTTGAACAAAATGATACACACCCCAGAAGGTAGGGCCATCCATCCATCACTGTGTCTGAAGACATGAAAATATTTTCATTCTTTAGGATCCAGGAATAACTGAAATGGTTGAGGCCGTTTCAATGATAGAGATGGTGTGAGTTCTCATCAGAGGAGGGGCTTCTCCCCAGCTCCAACTGCTGCTTCTGCCTAGCATGACTCTCCTGCAAATGAGATCAGAACAGCTCAAGCTGGTCCTGGGTCAGGTGGTGACAACCAGTGCTAGGTGGTAGCCTAGCACTCCAAGAACATCCCGGAGTAAATACTATTAGTACCTGCTCTTAGCTCTTCAGTATGTGGAGCTGGACAATTCAGAGATCTCAGGATTATGCTCTGTTCTTGGAGGATAAAGCAATAGTGCATCTGGAAAGTAGAATTAACTTTCAGAAGGGGTCAAGGGCTGGCTCCTGGGAGGCGACAGGGATAGGGGCCCAAGGCTGGCTTCCCAGGAAGCTAAAAAGACAGCATCTCAGGACTGGCCTCCTGAGAAGTTGAAGGGACATGAGTTGGGACTGGCCTTTTGGGGGCTTAGATGGAGTGAGCGTCTAAGACTGATCTCCCAGGAAGTTGAAGGGACAGGGTACTAAGCCTGAGGGAAGGGGTGGAGGTCTGGGGGTTCAGGGCTGGCCTTCTACAGGGCAGAGGGACAGGGCCCCAGGCTTCAGGTTCAGGGCTGGCTTCCTAAAGGGTTGGGAACAGGTTTAGCTTCCTGGGGAGGCTGGTGGAGTAGAACCCCAGGCTGGACTCCTGTGGAATTGGAGGGTTGGGGCCCAGGGATGACCTGCTGGGGAGTTACAGGGGTAAGCATAGCTAGGGACACCTGTTCCCACCGAGTCCGCATCCATCCTTCTGGGGTACACACTTCAACAGCCATTGCCCTGACTGTAAGGTGGCTCTGACCCACAAGCTGTTTCTAGGCAACATCTCATTTGAGTCCCCATACCCTCACTGGCTCCTTTACTAATGAGGAAACTGAGGTACACAGTGGTTTCCTTATTGGAAAACAAACTAGATGTGAAGTGTTTCAAGTGTGCTTGAAGGCCATCTCAGGAGTCACTCCAAGTCTCTGATGACTAGAGTGAAGGGCGGGTGCCACAGCTGGCTGACTTTGCATCTTGTCTGAGGCAGTCTGGGGTAGAGGGATGACCATCTCTCTTGATGCTGACCCTGCAGGCACCTCCCTGGCACATCTGGAATTACCCTGATGTCGGGCATGGTAGCATGACTCATGTGCCTCCCCTGCTGAGCTGTGACCTCCATGGCCATCCACCTGTCATCAGCTCAGATGGGTCTTTCAGGATGTCCCACACACCGCCTCTGAGCTGCGTGCTGCCTCTCATAGCAATGGATGACACTTTGCTGGCGAGTGTTAGCTGTCAACTTGACCCAACTTAGAAGCAGGGAGGAGAGTTTCAACTGAGGAATTGTCTAGAGCAGGTCGACCTTTAGGCATGTCTGTGAGACATTGTCTCAATTGTCAGTTGATGGAGGAAGCCCGTTATAGACTTCACTATTTCCTAGGCTGGGCCTCAAACTGTGTAAGAGTGAATAAACTAGCTGTGAGAAACAAGCAAGAATGCATTTATTCTCTCTTTGCTCTTGACCATGGATGTCATGTGATTATCTATCTGTAGTTCCCGCCTGGACTTCCTCTCAATGATGGTCTATAATCCAGGCTTATAAGCCAAATAATTCCCTTTCTCCCTTGCATCATTTTTTGTCAGGCTATCTTGTCACAGCAGCAGAAGTGAAGTCAGGACAGCCACCCACACAACACCATGAACTTAAGTAAAACATCATGATATACTTTTTCTTTAGTGCAGACTTTGTAAATGACAGTGTTTTGAAATCACCGAATGGTTGGATAGACCTGCTAGGGTAGGACCTGGGGAAGAGGTGAGACTGGAGAACTCTGAGCCCAAAGATGGGAAGAAATGACCCTCCTGCCCCACAGTCATGGCAGGGCCCTGGAAGAATGGTCCCTGTGGTGGTTAGGATGAGAAATGTCCCCCATAGGCTCATGTATTTGAACACTTGGTGGACTGATAAGGGCCTTGAAGAGCAAAGCCTTGCTCGAGGAAGTACATCCCTGAGGGTGACCTTTGAGAATGTGCAGTGCCCCGTTCCAGATGTGAGCCCTCAGCTCCTGATGCCTTGCCTGCCACTTGCTGCCATGCCTCCTGGCCGTGATGGATTCTTATTCCTCTGTCGTCTTAAGCTGAATAAACTCATTCTTCCACAGGTTGCTTTGGCCAAGGTATTTTGACACAGCAACAAAAAGTCACCAATCCAGTCCTCTTGTCATAGTATCCTACAACACAGGGTCCTGGGTCCTATGCTGAAGCCATATTAGGAGGCAGGCGACTCAACCCTAATACTGAAAAGAGGAGAGGAGATGGAAGAAGGGACGATTTTCCATATAACCCAGGAGGTCATTGAAGAGCCATGGGAGGAAACACTGGGGCTAAAAACTAGAGCGTGCCTGGGCAGTGCAGTTCTGGGTAGCTGGGGGGCAGACGGTTTTCTGCAACCCCAGCATGTCCTTTGAGAGGCATTTCCCACTCTCCATCAATCAGACACAATCTCCTTGCTCCTATTAAGGAGGAGACAGGTGCCCTCCATGCTTAGTGATTCTACAGTCATGTATCATGCAGCTCCAGCCCCTGGCCTCTTCTCCCTGACCCCACATACTGCTAAAATATTGTCCTATGGATAGGAAATGAAAAGGGTACAACCTTATTTCTTCCAAGATCACCCAATCTAGCCCAAAGGTATAATAAAACCCCAAACTCTCCTTTCAGCATCATCTTTTATAAGTAATGTCTTCCCACGTTAAGTGGTAGGCACACAGTTGTGAAATCAGGTGCAAGGCTCAGTGGCTCTGAGTGGCTTGGGGATCTGGAGGGAAGGGATGCTTTTTATGAGTGAGGTTCCCAGAGATTATGGGATGCGAGGCACGTTGGCATGACTGATGACAGCACCATGCTTTGTCACCCAAAGCTAGGGGGCCTGTTCTGTGCCATCTTGGCCACCTTCCCGTGGCTGTGTAGGACTTGAGTGATGATCATCTGTTTCTTGTGGGATTTTTTTTTTAATAAAAGAGGGGGATAGTGAGATGGATCAGAAGGTACAGGTGCTTGCTGCCAAATCTAATGACCTATGTTCAAGCCTCGGGACGCTCGTGGTGGAAGGAAAGAATGATTCCCTCAAGTTGTCCTCTGTCCTCCACATGTGTTCCCATAGTGGGTACCACAAAAGCCTGGTGGAAGCCACAGACCTGCTTACAGCCAGCTCATAAGTCTCATATGTTCCTGCCACACTGCTGGTGAAGCTGGTGATGGTGGCGGCAGTAGTGGTGATGGTGGCAGTGGCAGCCGTGGTGATGGTGGTGGTGACAGCCGTGGTGATGGTGGCGGTGACAGACAGCACTGGTGATGGTGGCAGTGGCAGCCGTGGTGATGGTGGCGGTGGCAGCACTGGTGATGGTGGTGTTAGCCGTGGTGATGGTGGTGGTGGCAGCCGTGGTGATGGTGGTGGCAGCCGTGGTGATGGTGGCGGTGGCAGCAGTGGTGATGATGGCGGTGGCAGCCGTGGTGATGGTGACGGTGGCAGCACTGGTGATGGTAGTGGTGGCAGCCGTGGTGATGGTGGTGGTGGCAGCCATGGTGATGGTGGTGGCAGCTGTGGTGATGGTGGCGGTGGCAGCAGTGGTGATGGTGGCAGTGGTAGCACTGGTGATGGTGGTGGTGGCAGCAGTGGTGATGGTGGTGGTGGCAGCAGTGGTGATGGTGGCGGTGGCAGCAGTGGTGATGGTGGTGGTGGTAGCACTGGTGATGGTGGCAGTGGTAGCACTGGTGATGGTGGCAGTGGCAGCCATGGTGGTGGTGGTGGCAGTCGTGGTGATGGTGGCAGTGGCAGCACTGGTGGTTGCAGAGGCAGAGGCCTGGGTTCTGGGACATGGGGACTGGCTATAACCCCATCCAAAGGTGTCTTTACTGGATCCTGTGAGTCATGTGGACATTTGTCCTTACATAGGACTCTTGGTGATTTCCAACATGGTCACCAGTTCAAAGCCACAGCATCAGTGTGGAAGTGCATTCCAAGGCCCCAGTTCTCCACAAGGGATGCCCACAGAGTGAGAGGAAGGACCTTGCCAAGGCCTTTACATGCATTTCCCAGACTGTGAGGAGGTATGAGGTGCCTCTTCCCATATTAGCATAAGATCATCAGGATAGCCATAGTCCTGGCATGGAGGAGGAAGGATGGCTAGGCAAAAATGAACCCCTTGCTTAGGGCAAGTACCAATAGCACAACTGTTTCCCCAAAGCTAAATACAAAGTTTTTAGTATTCATTCAGTTATTTATTTTGAAACATGCTACATAGCTCAGGCTATTCTAAAACTCTGAATCCTCCTGCCTCAGTCTCCAAGGGCCAGGACCCCAGGTGTACATCACCGTGCCTATAAAAGTATTTTTAAAATGGGATTTGTAAGGGAGAGAGTGGTAAGTTAAGTGCTGGCCTCTGAAATGTAAGTAGAATTGCCCCAGAAAGCCTCCCTCCTCTGTCATGAAAGCTCAAACTCCATCAGGTTGTCTACATCCCAAGGAGCTGCTGGGATTTGGCCCCTCTTGTGTGTAAATGCCAGTGGTATCCAGGCCTGATCGTCTCTAGAGGCCAGGCTGCTCGCTCAATGTTTTCTTGGTGCTCCAGCCTTCACAGATGGAAGTCCAGAGCACACAGACATAGCCATGACTCCTTCCTCTAATTGTGGGGCCACCTGTCCTTACAACTTGGCTGTTTGGGCTCCTGAAAGTCCCCCAAAGGCTTCTCTGTAAAAAGACCAATAGATGGTGAAGAGATGCTGTGTACCACCTCCTCGTCATACAGATGTCCCCTGCAATGGCATGGCAAGCAGCTTAAAAAGCAGCTTAGGGGATGCATCTCAGTGGGTAGAGGGCTTGCCTAGCATGCACAAAGCCCTGGGTTCAATATTCATTACTGAATGAAACCAAATGTGGCCATACATACCTGTGATCCCAGTACTCTGGAGGTTAGGCAAGAGGATCCAAAGTTCCTCCTCTGTTACATAGTGAGTTCAACACCAGGATGAGATGCATGGGATTCTGTCTCAAAAGGAAAAACAATGGGTTTTGAATTTGTTCCCTGTATCATTGGCCTATCACCTTTCTACCATATCTAAAGACATTGTTCTCATCAGTTTCAACTGTCAACTTGACATAACCTAGCATCCTCTGAGAAAGAGGGATGCCCAAACTGCATTGACCTGTGTGCCTCTATGGGAGATTGTCTTCAGTGGTAATTGATGTAGGGGAGTCCAGCCCACTGTGGGAGGCACCATTCCCTAGGCAAGTGGTCCTAAGCTGTATGAGAAAGCTACCTACACACGAGCCTATGAGCAAGCCAGCATGCAGCACTCCCTCGTGGTTTCAGCTTCAAGTTCCTGTTCGAGTTCCTGTCCTGGCTTTCCTCAGTGACAGACTGTGACCTGGAAGAGTAAGCCAGATAAACCCTTCCCTCCTAGCTGCTTTTGTTCAGAGTGCTTTTATCACACCAACAGAAAGGACACCAGAATAAATGCCAACAGTGGGGTGGCTGTGCCATGGGGTAGGACTTCTGGGCCCAGCCTTCACTTTCCCAGGAGGAGCCATGCTCCAGAGAGAGGGCTGGCTGGCCCGAGATCACAGGGCAGGTTGAGGCTAAGGCAGATCTAAAGCCTGTCACCTCAGGTTTCTGCTGTCACACCAGCTCCCTGGATTACAGCCCTTGCTTCTGTGTTAGAACTGCGTTTCGGTTGTGAGATGCTGAATCTTGCATCACCCGTCAGTCCCATAACAATCATGAACTGGATCATTTGAAAAAACAGACTATGTTCTCTCGCAGTCACAGAGGTCAGGAGTCCAAAGTACAGTGTCAGCACAGGTAGTTACCTTGGGACTGGGTGGGTGGGGGGGTGCGGATTCACACCTATCCCTGCATCCAGCATCCAGTCACAGAGGCCTGGAGCTCAAACTATGGTGTCAGCACAGGTAGTTACCTCAGGACTGGGGAGGGGGGGTGGATTCACACCTATCCCTTCATCCAGCAGCTGTGCAACTGCCGCGCCCACCTCAGGAATGGGGGCGGGGGGGGGGGATTTACACCTATCCCTGCATCCAGCAGCTACCTGAAGCCTCAGTTTCCCCAGCTGGCTGCTGAATCACTTCATCCTCCAGGCCACATCACGCTGCAGCTGTCTGTCTCTGTGTACCTTTTCTGTCTTCTCTAGGGACACTGCCATTTCATTTAGGTGCCACCCAAATCCACCCTGAGATCCTTATTGAAGCCTGTAGAGACCTTCTTTCCAAATAAGTCACATCTGTATCCCAGAGGCTAGGATGTGGACGTATGTGTAGGGGTCAAGTTCACCTTGGTAGGAGTGTGGATTGCCAGGCCAGCCTTTGGAGGCCAGGCTGCAGGGCAGGGGCGGTCATGGTGTGCAACTGCCCCGCCTGATTTGCTCGTGTACTTTGTCACCTCTTGATGCCTCTGCTGTGGTCCCTCAGCCCCTGCCACCTCTCCTTGCTCTCTAGCACACCGGTTTCCTGTATTTCGGCACCCACACCCTCCCAAGCTGAAAGCCTCGGTGGTCCCATTTCCACCGTCTGGCCTCCAGCTCAGCACCTTCCCAGCTCACCGTTGATTCTTCCTTGGGGAGGACATCTCAGTGGGCCACCCCTTTCTTCCCACATCAGCACAGCACTCTAGTGACTGGCGGGTCACCTTGTGTGTACCCTCCTAGTCCAAACAGTATGATGGAGCCTGAGAAGGGGCAAAAATAGACCTGCAACAGGGTAGAGGCTGGGTGCCCATGAAAGCGGCAGGTCATTCCACAGTGCCTGCAGGGGCGGGTGGGAACAGACCCAACTGAACGGGACAGTTATATTGTCAGTGGGCATAAATGTGCTTGGTGAGATTCCAGTCTGAGACAGCAGACAGGCAACAGGATCCCAGAGAATAAAGCAAGTAAAAGGAATGTTCCAGCTCCTTTGATCTCATCCTGAATGGCAGGATCCAAGGAAGCTTCTGTGCTTTAAGCACAAAAAAACAAAACAAACAAACAAACAAACAAAAAACCAAAAACAAAAACAAACAAAACAAAAACAAACAAACAAACAAACAAAGGAACCACTGCAGTCCTTGTCTCATGACCCTGGTAGGCAGAAGAGGGATCTGCCATGGAGGGAAGATTTTCCAGCAGCCCTCTCGGGTGCCCCTCAAAGTCACTCTCTCATTCCCTGACTTTCTGGACTCTCTCCAGGCCATCCTGGAAGCCTGTGTGCATCACTGTGCCCTTTTCAATTCGGCCATGGTGACTCATTTCCTCTTACCTCCTCATGCAATGCTATCATTTGTCTGTGAGAGATTCTGTCCCAGGGAATACTGTGTCCCTGCGCTGAGGGCTTAAGATGGCAAATCCGAGCTGCGACGAACCACAGAAGTCATTATCATTCTCCGTGCTCGTGTGTTAACGACGCCTCGAAATGGCGATAATTAGATGAAGCATCATTTCGCACCATCGCCCGCATGCCTTACATTTATTTATCACCATTCTTTTCTCCAAAGTCAGCAAAATGGAGACGACATCCCAAAGCATTTCAACGAAGGGACCAGCCTTCCACTGTTAATTACTGCCTCATGTGCATGGAGCCTAGCCATTACCACTGGCCTCTTTCTGGTGTCCTGAAAAGACAGCTTGCACTCTGCCTCCCTGCTCCCCTATCCTGGACCTCTGACACTTGCAGGTACCCTCTGATCATCCATCAGGAGCTCATCCCACACCATCTCTGTCTGCTGGGGCCACCAGCATCCGTCAGCTGGGGTGTTGCAACAAGGGATGAGGTCTTACCATCTCTACCCTGTGTCCAGGGCTGGGGAGACAGCTCATTGGTAAATAGTTTGCCTTATAAGCATGAGGACCAGCATTTGACCCTCAGAACCCACGTTGAAAAGTGGGCCAGGGGCAAGGTGACATGCACCTCTAACCCCAGCACTCCTAAGACAGAGGCAGGAGAGTCCCTGGGACTCACTGGTCAGCCAGCCTGGTCTGCTTGGCAAATTCTAAGCCAGTGAGAATCTGTCTCAAAAAAAAAAAAAAAAAAAAAAGAAAAGAAAAGAAAAGAAAAAACAAAAAAGGATAAATAGGGCTCACCACCAAGGAACAACACTCAGAGTGTCTTCTGGCCTGCACATGTTCACACACACATGCACCTCCACATGCATATGCACCCACATAAGCATACGTATACACACAAACTTATTAATTAAATTCATAACATTTCTAAAAAGAAGAGAAAGAAGGAAAAATAAAAAGACCCTGTCTCAAATGCAGTTACAGCCTGACCCTTTGAGAGCAAGGTCTTCCACAGGTGAATTTGGGGGTACACAACTCAGACCACGAAGTCCTTGAGAGCCCACTGGCGGCTTTGGCCGAGCATGCACAGCTCTGTGGAGCGTGCTGGCTGTCCCTGGAGACCCATGAGTGCCATCATCTCAGAGGCAGAGCTTTGGAGGCACGCCACACCACGCCTCTTCTTTTGGATGGAGCAGATCATGTTTCTGCTTGGAGAGAGAACTGGAAGGGGGCCCATAAGCCCTTTCATCAACTCGTGGGAGCACAGAAAAGGTCACTCTCCTGAGGGCTGAGTGGATATCAGACACTGACTGGATTCTACAGAACACCCCCTTTCCTTGTCTGAACAATCAGTCAACTGTCATGGGCCAGGCGTAATCCCACATCTTTACATACATGTTCCTCAAGAAGCCACAGGAGAGACCTTCAAAGACATGTCATTGATAGACCATAACTTTTTAAAGTGCAAACTTGAAGTCAGAAAGGCCTAGAAACTTACGTAAGATCACACAGCAAGTTAAGTAGTATGGTAGGATTTGAACCCAAGTCTTTGTTATTTCTAGGTCACGATTGTGCCATGTGTCAAGAGTATCTGGGGCACAGCCTTCACGAAGCCAGAGCTGTTGCTTCCCCTTATGTTTTTGTTGTGAGTCTAGCCTTTAACAGCTGAGCCATCCCTCCAGCTCTCTCTCTTCCTTAGTGAACACAGAACAAAGAAACCAGTGCCAGGGGAGGGTTCGAGGAATTTAGACTCTTGTTTTCCCCTTCTGGGGCTCTGTAGCTGAAGACTGTGGGCAAGGCGTTCCTGTGACGCAAATGGATTCCCTCTAAAGTCTCCACATCCGGACATGAGACACTATGGTGTCAGCAGGGTGGATTCCTTGTGCTGTCTAGGAGAGAAGGCCAATTTCAGACCTCTCCCGGCTTCTAGTTCCTCGAGTTTCTGAGGCACATGAATGGCTGTGTCCTCCCCATGTCCTCTTGGTATCCTCCAGGGCATGTTTATTTCTGCATCCACATTTGCAATTCTAATGAGGGGTAGCCATGTTGAATTGTCACCTACCCTAATGGACTCATTCCAATTTGATCATCTGCAAAGATCAGATTTCCAAGCGAAATGACATCTATAGACACTGGAAGTCTGAACTTCGATACTTGTGTGTGTGTGTGAAGGTCACATACAGGTCACCCTGTAACAGTACTGAAGCCAGGCATATCTGAGCCTTATGTTCAAAGTGGTCTAATGAGCCATGTGTCTGCTGGGCTTCTAAAGACAGGTCTGGGAGCCGTCCCTTCTCCCAAGGTCTGACTGAGTGGAGAGGCAACCGCCTGGACAACTGCAGTTGTGGCGTCTCAGTTGGGGTCTAACTTGGGCAGAGCTGGGGGTAGGAGGGACCCTTACACAAGTCTAGGTCCCATGATGGGTCCATGACCTAAGGTGAGGCTCTGGCCCAGCCTCCAGGAGGGAAAGGTCCTGCTCCAAGGGGCCTGGTTCCTACCATCTTACCACCTCCCAACCCCCCACCCCCGTGACACACGCAGAGGCACACACATTTGCCAGCATGTTCCTCAGAGGCTGTTCTGAGTTTGTCAAGCATCCCAGAGCTCAGGAAGTCTCAGACACGGACAGATGGGCTAGTCTGTTCCACTGATGGTCTCTGTGCCTCCTGTGTGTCAGGTCCTCTGAGGCCACCCACCTTACTCAGGGTTCCTTGGAACACAATCACATGGCCACAGACTTGTATGGGACTAACATGCCAACTTCTATTTGATTAATTAATTCATCTTAGGGTTTAAGATAGAAGCAGTGCATTGTGGTACTAGAAGTTTCTAGAAGCTTCGTGAAGATTGGAGTCATTGGCCTAACCCCAAGGTCTCTTTGTGCCAGGCTCCTGGCTCCTCCATACAGCCTGATCTTTTCCTGGGAGCTGTCATTCTTGGAAACTTCTCCCTTCCTCCCTCCCTCCCTCTCTCCTTCCCTCCCTCTCTCCTTCCCTCCCTTCATCCCTCCCTTTCTCTCTCTCTTTTTTCCAAGTCAAGATTGATTCCAGGACTCTTCTTAGTAGACAATTGCTATAGAAATGTGGGACTATTCTGACATTAAGGAACTCATAAGGGTGTAGGTCTGCATCCCTGTGTGAACATCTGGCCATGAGCGAGCATGAATCTGCACACACACACACACACACACACACACATACACACACACACACACACACATACCATGTGCACACAAGTACCTGCAAGTATGCATGAACATGCACACTCAGCCTATGGAGTATGCCTCAGATATAGGTCTCTGGTCTCCTGAGTTCTGTAGCCACACACTCCTGCCCCCCATTTTTAAGTTCCCAGGTATCTAGGAATTCTTGCTACATCCAGACATGAATCCAGTTTATCTTAAGCCTGTGTCCAATCAGGCAGACAGGGTTCCTGACTAGCCACTGCTCTACTCCAGCAGCTGCTTGTGGGGACTTCCAGGACCCCAAGAGTGGAGCTCTCTCCTTCTGTGCACACTGGAGTCTCCCTAGTCATTTTTTCCATGGTACACATCAATGTCATGAGAATCCTCGACATAGTGGGGATTGGGTAGTGTGGCCCCTAGAACTGACTGCAGATGGGGCCACATATCAAAGCATCTATTTCCTCCAGGAATAAGTACCTCGAGCTGTTCACGATCACAAACCTAGGTTGCTTTTGACTCTGAGTGCTGTGCAAGGCCCCCAAACGAGAAACAGCCAAGAGAGGTACATGGTATCAGGATCTCCTGAGCTGACTGGCAAAGGGACACAGTCTTCCTACACTGAGGGCTTACTTACTGGAAGGACAGTACCCCTACCCACCCACCCCCTACCACACACACACTTGTAAAGTCTTCCTTCTGTAGAAGCAGGAAGTGGCCTTCCACTGCAGGTCAAGGACAGCATGTGATGTCTTCAGTCTGCTCGGTGCTCTGAGCCCAGTCTCTATGGAGGGCAGCTGAGCAAGGGCAATAGACTTGACCCTGAACCTGACCTGGGAAGTGTGTTCTAGTTCCTGTACAGAGCTTCACCCCCTTGCCTACCTGTCTCATGGGGGTGGGACCCATCAGGGAGTCCCAAGGGGCAGTGGTCACAGGGAACCTTTTGCACCTGCATTTGAGGCTATTCATAAATCCCAGCGTTGTGGTATTAGATGCCATTGCAGTCTGTTATTCAGACCTGACATTTATGACGAATATAAACAGAGCATTATTACTACCAAATCATAAACTCCACCTGACCATGAGGACAGCCTCACCGTGAGGACCACATAAGAGTTTTTTTTTTTTTAACTTTTATTGATTCTTTGTGGATTTCACATCATACATTCCAATCCCACTTATCTCCCTGTCCCAATGTGACCACCCCCCCTCCCCCCAAAACAAAACAAAATTTAAAAGAAAAACCAAAAACCAACCAAACAAACAAACAAAAAAATGCGAAGAAACACATTCTGGAAGCTGCGGTGTGACAGTGAGTCCCACAGTTTACCCATTAGTCCATCCATCTTTTTTTTTTTAATAGTCTGATTGTTCTTTATTTTATATCTAGAATCCACTTATGAGTGAGTACATACCGTGATTGTCTTTCTGGGATTGGGTTACCTCACTCAGGATGATATTTTCTAGTTCCATCCATTTGCCTGCAAATTTCATGCTTTCATTATTTTTTTCTGCTGAGTAGTACTCCATTGTGTATATGTACCACATTTTTTTAATCCATTCTTCAGTTGACGGGCATCTAGGTTGTTTCCAGGTTCTGGCTATTACAAATAGTGCTGCTATGAACATAGCTGAGCATGTATCTTTGTGGTATGAATCAGCATCCTTTGGGTATATGCCCAAGAGTGGTATTGCTGGGTCTTGAGGTAGTTCAATTCCTAGTTTTCTGAGAAACCGCCATACTGATTTCCACAGTGGTTGTACAAGCTCGCATTCCCACCAACAGTGGAGGAGTGTTCCCTTTGCTCCACATCCTCTCCAACATTGCCTGTCATTGGTGTTTTTGATTGTAGCCATTCTGACAGGTGTAAGGTGGTATCTCAGAGTCGTTTTGATTTGCATTTCTCTGATGATTAAGGATGTTGAGCATTTCTTTAGATGTCTTTCAGCCATTTGTAATTCTTGTTTTGTGAATTCTCTGTTTAGCTCTTTAGCCCATTTTTTAATTGGATTGTTTAGTATTTTGTTGTCTAGTTTCTTGAGTTCTTTATATACTGTGGAGATCAGTCCTCTGTCAGATGTGGGGTTGGTGAAGATCTTTTCCCATTCTGTTGGCTGTCTTTTTGTCTTATTGACTGTGTCTTTCGCCTTGCAAAAGCTTCTCAATTTCGTGAGGTCCCATTTATTAATTGTTGTGCTCAGTGTTTGTGCTGTTGGTGTTTTATTTAGGAAGTGGTCTCCTGTGCCAATGCGTTCAAGAGTACTTCCTACTTTCTCTACTATTAAGTTTAGTGTAACTGGATTTATGTTGAGGTCTTTGATCCACTTGGATTTGAGTTTTGTGCGTGGTGACAGATATGGATCTATTTGTAATCTTTTACATATTGACATCCAGTTATGCCAGCACCATTTGTTGAAGAGGCTTTCTTTTTTCCATTGTATAGTTTTGGCTTCTTTGTCAAAAATCAGGTGTTCATATGTGCATGGATTAATGTCAGGGTCTTCAATTCGATTCCATTGGTCCGTAGGTCGGTTTTTATACCAGTACCAAGCTGTTTTTATTACTATAGCTCTATAGTAGAGCTTGAGGTCAGGGATGGTGATGCCTCCAGAGGTTGCCTTATCATATAGGATTTTTTTAGCTATCCTGGGTCTTTTGTTTTTCCATATGAAGTTGAGTATTTTTCTTTCCAAGTCTGTGAAGAATTGTGTCGGGATTTTGATGGGGATTGCATTGAATCTGTAGATTGCTTTTGGTAGGATTGCCATTTTTACTATGTTAATCCTACCTATCCATGAGCATGGGATATCCTTCCATTTCCTGATATCCTCTTCAATTTCTTTCTTTAGAGATTTAAAGTTCTTATCAAAAAGGTCCTTCACTTGTTTAGTTAGTGTTATCCCAAGGTATTTTATATTATTTGTGGCTATTGTAAATGGTGATGTTTCTCTGACTTCTTTCTCAGCCCTTTTATCATTTGTGTATAGGAGGGCTACTGATTTTTTTGAGTTGATCTTGTATCCTGATACTTTACTGAAGGAGTTTATCAGCTGTAGGAGTTCCCTGGTTGAATTTTTGGGGTCACTTATGTATACTATCATATCATCTGCAAATAGTGAAAGTTTGACTTCTTCCTTTCCAATTTGTATCCCTTTGATCTCCTTTTGTTGTCTTATTGCTCTAGCTAGAACTTCTAGTACTATATTGAATAAATATGGG
>CABHPP010112500.1:0-19209 GCA_902168425.1 Peromyscus attwateri | reverse complement strand
GGTGGCACACGCCATTAATTCCAGCACTCACTCGGGAGGCAGAACCAGGCGGATTTCTGTGAGTTGGAGGCCAGCTTGGTCTACAGAGCTCCAAGACAGCCAGGACTGTTACACAAAGAAACCCTGTCTCAAAGAACCAAAAATTATTATTATTATTAATAATAATAATAATAACAATAACAATAACAATTTATTTTATGTGTATAAGTGTTCTGCCTATGTGTGTATCTATATAGCATATACTGCCTGGTGTCCTCAGAGGCTGGAAGAAGGTGTCAGATTCACAGGAACTGAATGAAGTCACAGACAGTTGTGAGCTGCCATGTAGGTGCTAGAAATCAAACCTAGGCCCTCTGAAAGAACAACCAGAGCTCTTAACCACTGAGACATCTCTCCAGCCCCCAAAGAACATCTTTCTAAATTCAACTCCTGTACTATGTCCCAACCCATCCAAAATGGAGTCAGTTATGCTAAGTACTACATATCAAATTGAAAGCTTATATGATCAGATGAGACTCCAGACAGACAGGCTTTTCTGAAAAGCAGGTAAAGATTCAGTGGTAGGGTGTATTTGGCATTTGCAGATTTGAACCTGGGCACAGAAAAAGAAATTCCTTAAAGTTATAAAATAGCATACAGACATTATCCTTTCCTCTGAAACTCTCTCTGTCCCTCACTGTCCTCCATTTCCTTCACTGCCTCGCTCCAAAAATTCTAGAACACATAGAGCTATTCAGCCTGACTGAGTGAGGAATGTGTATGTGAGCGCAGTGGCTCGGAAGACTTTCCAATTGCCAGGCTTACAATGGAGGAAGCGGGGCTTCACTTTGCGGGAGTTCGGGAAGACACTGGAAACTGCTGGTGTCATGGTGGGGTGACTGATTGGTTGATTGGTGGGGCGACTGATTGGTTGATGGATTTCCTTCTTTCCTCTCTTCCATTCATGCACGTCAACGGAGAACCAATCACTGATTTATTTTTTTGCTCTTCTGGTTTCTTTGTGGGTTTTTGTTGTTGCTGCTGCTATTTCCTTGTTTGTTTTTAGACATGACCTCACCTAGCCCAGGCTGGCCTCCAGTTAGCTGAGGCTGACCTTAAACTTCTGATCTTGGCCTCCACCACCCTAGTGATGCAATTACACAGCACCCTGAGCCACAACACCCAGGTCGTGCAGTGCTGGGGACCAAACCCAGGGCTTTGTCTCTGCCAGGCAAGTACTCTGCTGACTGAGATACAGCCCCTTCCCTAAAGGACTTCATTCTAAGATGTTGCGTGACAGACTGCAGCCTGCCAGGAGCAAGTCACTCTCTCCTGTGGCTTTTACCGCTTTGGGCTGCTATGTTCACTCCCTGTGTGTTTGCTTCTTGTTAACAAAAATATCACTTGACTGCTTTTCTTTCTTTCACAGCCCTCCACAATAACTTTCATATGTATTTACATATGTATTCTTAATATTTACATAAATTTTATTATTGTGTATTATGTTATCAGGAGACAGAAAATAAGCTTCTGTGCATAGGCTAGGTAGGAATCCACAGTGAAATTCTTACAAGTCTTTCCACAGGCAGAGCAAGCCAACTAAAGAAAAGAAAAGCCGAGCGGTGGTGGCACACACCTTTAATCCCAGCACTCAGGAGGCAAAGGCAGGCAGAGATACCTGTGAGTTCGAGGCCAGCCTGGTCTACAGAGTTGGGTCCAGGACAGCCAGGGCTACACAGAGAAACCCGGTCTCAAAAAAGCAAAATGAGAGGGGGGGGGAAGCCTGGGAGCAGAGGTGAGCAGCACAGGCCCTTTCCCAGGCAGTGTGGCTGAGAGCGGGGCCTGTTTCTCCTCACCTTTGTTCTGTGCGTGCCAGGCACTTTGCTATGGACCTCTGTCCTTCCATCCAAGAGCTCTAGTCTGTCCAGTATATCGGGATTTTTCATTTGTTTGTATGGCAGGCAGTAAGCAATGGGTCTGATGATTACCAGCCTGGCCCAGTCTACCTCCCACATAATATCACCACTGAAATGATGAGTTTAAAAAACGGTTGGCTAGCAAGCACAAAGCTGTGGGTTCAGTCCCCAGCTCCGGAAGAATCAAAACAACCAAAAACCCAAGAGTTTACTCACAGGGTCGCCACACACATAGAATAGAAAGAGTCAGCCTCAAATCTCTCCCAAAAGATAAAGTTTAGGGGTGTTAATAACAGAAGAAAGCCAGGTGTAGTGGTGTACACCTTTAAGCCCAGCATAGGCAGAGTCAAGCATATCTGTGATTTTGAAACCAGCCTGGTCTACAGAGTGAGTTCCAGGACAGCCAGAGCTACATAGTGAGACCCTGTCTTGAAACAACAATAACAACAACAATAATAATAATAACAACAACAACATAAAGAAATCGAGTGGTCTAAGGCCTAGGGAAAGGAGCTTGGGGGTCAGGAAAGTGAAGTAGTAGTAATCAGTGGTCTATATATACTCAAACTTCACTGGAGGCATGCTTAGAAAATGACAGCATTAACATGCCCTGAGGGCAGAACCTTGTCCCTGTGATACCACAGGTCATTCACTGGACTCTTGTACAAGCTTCGTGGACGGTCAGTGGTTTCAATCAGTTGGAGCTACCTCTAAGTTCCTCAAAAAGCTATGTAGGCGATCACTGCCTTCATGACCCATCCATCCTCAGAGGTGCTATCTGTAGCAAAGTGAATTGGAAGCCTATTGCCCAGCTCTGCTACCTCCCAAATTGACGATAAAAGCAAGCAAGTAAGGTCAGAGGGCTTGTTCATGTTTAACCCATGGTTTCACATTAGTTTTTTCACTCCAGGCAGTACTTGAATACTTCCTATACACCCCACAAGAACTAAGGCCTCTCCTCACCCTGGAAGAGAAAGAACTGGTCCCAGAAGGACAGGCAGGAAAAGGAGGTAAACGTTCATCTCTTGGGTCAGTCCAGGCCTGGGGTCAGCACCTCCAGAGAGAGGAACTTGTAAAGAGCCGAGGACTTTGAAGACGAACCGTAGGAGGAGATCTAGAACACACTGAGTTAGGGAAGAAGGGCTCAGGCCAGTCACAAGGAGGCAGGACAGAAAGAATGCCATGGGTACAGCCCCAGGACACAGTGTCAGCAGGCAGACAGGCAGCTGAGGAGAAAGCAGTGTCTGTTTGGAAAGGAAAACTGGTGAACTAGAGCTGTCAGGAAAAAGAAAAAACAACCCGCCATAGTCCTACCAATAGGCTAGATGCTAGAATAAACAGCACAGAGCACACAGGGCAGGAGCTAGAAGATCCAGGATGCATGATGTGTGCCGGACACTAAGCGTTTTAATGGAGAGTTCATTTCAGCACCCCCGGCAGCACCTGAGTGGAATCATCCTCATCTTATAGATGGGGAAACAGGGGAAAGAAAACACGTTCCTCTGCAGCTAGTCCATAATGCAGCCTGGCTTCAAAACGAGGTAGTGTAACCCAGCGCTCAGTCACCCTAATCAGAGGAGACTTAACAGAGCAAAACTGGAAAGAGCACATTCATGATTTCCAGTGAGCCCCTGAGGTTAGAGTCTCACAGTCCACCTCGTCTCTATGGAGACTGGGCACCCAGATTCTTTCATATCAGTGAAGAGACGTTGGTTCACCTGACAAATGCTGAGCACATTGCACACGGACACAAACGTTTGCTCCACAAATATTTATGCATCACCTCCCCAGTTGCATGCCCCGTGCCAGGTGATAGGAATCCCTGCTCGCAATTACGATCAACTGTGAACTCAGTGGCCAGGGGTTATTACTAGAATTCAGAAGATGAAGAACAATCCTCAGGTTTAAGTGTATGTGTGTGTGTGTGTTAAAATTTTAATATAAAGCTCTAGCAACTACTGATTTCCCCATCCCCAAAACCTCCCATGCAGTATCTGCACAGTAACTCCACACCTCTTTTCAATGAGTGATCTCGGCCCTAAAAAGCTCAGGAAATGGACTGTTGTCACTAAACACGTAAGGGGAAGAGATTCAAACCTGGATTCTTGTTCTACACATTTCCATGCTCCCTCCATGGCTCTTCACTGCTATGACAGAGTCCAGACCCAGAGCAAAGCCAGCGATCATCAGTCAGAGCTCCACACACTTTCTAAACTAGGATCTCAACCCACAGTTCAACTATGCGGATTTTCACAGGAGAAACCCATGTGTAGTGGATGTGAGGTGGGTTTGAAAAAAAAGGAGAGTGTTGAATTCAAGGCTAATAGCAAAAAAAGTTGTTTAGTTCATGAGAAAAACATCTTGCCTTTAATTAAATCTCTCTCTCTCTTCTCTGCCCCCACCCTGTGCATGTGTGTGTGCGTGCGTGTGTGTGTGTGTGTGTGTGTGTGTGTGTGTGTGTGTGTGTGATACTATAATGACATCAGGTCTTCTGAGAATGCGTATATCTTCTGTTAGTGCGCATGTGTGGCACCTAGTTTCTGCTATAGCAGAAACAACCTAACTGTAGCTTCAAGGACATAACCACAAAGAGGCATTCGGGCCATCAGGAGACAGAGCTACCAAGATACAGCTTCGGTTTTCCTTGGGTGTCCCATATCTAACTGTTTTCCTACCTGGTACTAGTTTGAGAATGAAATGTCCCTCATAGTCTCGTGTATTTAAACACGGTAGTTTCCAGTTATTGATGCCCTTTGGGGAGATTATAAAACCTTTAGCACATGAGGACTGGGGCTGGGGAGGGGGCTCAGTGTTTGAGGGCACTTGCTGCTCTTGCAGAGGACCTGAGTTCACTTCCCACCACCCACATTAGGCAGCCGCAGCTGCCTGTAACTCCAGCTCCAGGAGATCTGACGCCCTCTTCTGGCCTCTGCAGAAACCTGCACACAGGTGGCAAATACACACACACACATACATTTTTAAAAATAAATAAATCTTTAAAACAGCATGGGGACTGGATGGCAGACACAGCCGGTGGCAGCAGGTCTTTAAGGGATTCAGCTAAGCTTGATTCCCATTGTATTTTCTACTTTCTGGTCTGCTGAGATGCGAACAGCTTCCGATCTCATGCACATGGCACACACACACACACACACAGCCTAGAGCCTCTCCACCAACCTTTCCTGCCATAATGAACCAAACCCTGTGGAACCATGTGCTAAAGTAAGTACTTCCTCTCTCACCTGGCTACTGTCACAGCTGTGAGAAAACTGACTCATCTCTTTTGATTCCCGTCTTGGTGAAAATACAGAACAATGCCAGGCACAATATAACGTACAATTTCTCTGGAAGACCCAGAGATCTTTTTTTTCTGGCCTTATGCATACACACACCTTGTGATCTAGTGACCATGTGCGAACATAAACCAAGAAAAGTGATCATTATGTATGCAGTGTTCTGCCTACACATATGCCTATAGGCCAGAAGAGGGCACCAGATCTCATTATAGATGGTTGTGAGCCACCATGTGGTTGCTGGGAATTGAACTCAGGACCTCTGGAAGAATAGCCAGTGCTCTTAACCTCTGAGCCATCTCTCCAGCCCTTGGACATGATCCAAGAAAAGCAACAAATACAGAGAGCTAACACGAAAAGAAAGGAGGAATTCAAAGTATGTGATCAGCTCTTCCCAGCAGGCTCAGTTACTTTTCTGTAGCTGGGATGAAACACCATGACCGAGGCGACTTATAGAAGAAAGGGTTGATTTGGAACTTACCGTTTCCGAGGGTGAGTCCATGATCATGGCAGGAAGCATGGCAGCAGGTAGGCAGGCAGGCAGGCATGGCATTGGAGCAGTAACTGAGAGTTTACATCTAATCTACAAGTTAGAGGCAGAGGGAGAGACATTGGACCTGGTGTGGGTTTTTGAAACCTCAAAATCCACCCCCATTTACACATGTCTTCCAACAAGGCCACATCTCCTAATCCTTCCCAAAACAGTTCTATCAGTTATGAACCAAGCATTAAATACATGAGCCTATATGGGGGCCATTTTCATTCAAATCACCACACACTAATTAGACAGCACCTACATGATGCCTACTAGATCCAATGAAAACATTCCCTTATAGGTTGGTTCACTTTCTGCCTGAAAGATCATGTCCAAGGGCTGGAGAGATGGCTCAGAGGTTAAGAGCACTGGCTATTCTTCCAGAGGTCCTGAGTTCAATTCCCAGCAACCACATGGTGGCTCACAACCATCTATAATGAGATCTGGTGCCCTCTTCTGGCCTATAGGCATATGTGTAGGCAGAACACTGCATACATAATGAATAAATAAATAAATCTTTAAAAAAAAAAAAAAGACATGTCCAAATACAGAGGACCTATCAGGTACTTCATAAGAAAACACAGGAGAAGCCCAGGATTTTCTGTAGGGATTAGGTGAACACTGGGTTATCTATGCCCAGATGCTGGATCAGAGAAAGTCATCTGCAATACTGGAATGAATAACCCCAACTGTTAACAGACGCCCCCTGGAAAATGGCTGTGCCCTGGAGTCTCCCTCCTCAACCTGACTGTCAGGCATAATGTTTAGGATGTGGGTGAGGACCACTGCTGACCTGGAGAAGGATAAACATGGCTGGCAAAGGACAGATCAGGCAACAAAATGTGACCAGAAAAAGGGAGGAACAAAACTGGGGAGGAAAGGTGGGCTGTGGCAGTTTAGATAAAAGAAAGCGGATGCGGTGTGGTTTGCTCTGTGGGCACACAGAAAAGATACCCACTACAGTCTTGGTGGCCTTGTGGAAGGAACTTAGACAAACGAGGGTTCAGCCTTTCTCCTCTGCCCCTCTAAAGGGACAGAAGAGGCATTTTCGTACTCTGGTATTTGCTAGCTGTCTTAGTTATGGTTACTAGCTGTGATGAAACACCATGACCAAAGCAACTCGGAGAGGAAAGGGTTTATTTGACTTACACTTCCATATAGCTGCTCATCATCAAAGAAAGCCAGGACAGGAACTCAAACAGAGCAGAAACCTGGAAACAAGCTGATGCAAAGGCCATGGAGGGATGCTGCTTTACTGGCTTGCTCTTCGTGGCTTACTCAGTCTGCTTTCTTGTAGAACCCAGGACCACAAGCTCACGGATGGCCCCACCCACAATGATCATCAATCACTAATTAAGAAAATGTCCTACAGGTTTGCCCACAGCTGGATCTTATGGAGGCATTTTCTCAACTGAAAATCCCGCCTCTCAGGCTGGAGAGATGGTTCAGCGGTTAAGAGCACTGGCTGTTCTTCCTAAAGGTCCTGAGTTCAATTCCCGGCACCTACATGGTGGCTCCCAACCATCTGTAATGAGATCTGGCGCCCTCTTCTGGCACGCAGGCAGAACACTGCATACATAATAAATAAATCTTCAAAAAAAAAAAAAAAAAAAAAAAGAAAATCCCTCCTCTCTGATGACTCTAGCTTGTGTCAAGTTGACATAAAACTAGCCAGCACACTAGCTATGTGGTGGATCACTAGCTATGTGGTGGATCACTAGCTATGTGGTGGATCCCTTTGAGTCCCTGAGGTCATCCCAATGAGAACAAGAGGGGACAACCAGATGGAACTCACTGTCTACTATCCTCCAAGAAGAAGACAGCCTTTCTGACAGAGATGGGTGCCCCAGAACATGGTTTGAGACCCTAAGTATTTCTTGATGGATATGGAGACAGAACATCACAGCAAAGCAAGATTCATTGCATCCAGGCATTGGAAGGGTGCCTCCCACTCCTTATTTGGAATTAATCTCCCTGGGCTCTGAAACCAGTCTAGGCATGGATATTCCCTTAAGAAGGACATTATGGGGGAGGGAGAGATGGTTCAGTGGTTAAAGAGCCCTGGCTGTTCTTATAAAAGAGCTATGTTTGGTTCCCAGCACCCACGTGAAGGCTCACAACCAGCTGCAACTCCAACTCCAAGGCTTACAATAGCCTCTCCTGGCCCCAAGGGCATCACACATGCATGGGTACACACAGAGACATGAAAGCAAAGTGTTCGTACACATACACATAAAAATAAAAGTAAAAATGTAAAAGAAAAAGCAGGAGGAGGAAAAGGAAGGAAGAGGAGGAGACAGACAGACAGACACTGCCTCCATGGGGAAACTTCAACTCCCAGTCAGAGAAGGACAGCACTACGGGAGCCTGTTAGTCTTTCCACCTGCACACAGGTGGCGAACAGCGGACAGGACAAGTTGCCAGGTAGACACGCTGAGATGCTGAGACTGGAGTGAATGTCAATGAATGAGAGTGGACTGGGGTTTGCAGTAGCCTGTCTGGCCTGCAAAAAAAAAAGTTGTTTCTCCAGACACAACTTGGAGAAAAACCAAAGACTTGAAGAACCAGTTTTTCTTCCCTTGGGAAGGAAGACAGTGGAATTCCCCAGTGATAACTCCTGGCTCTGATAAAGGGATGACATTGCTCCATCCGTCGAGACTATACTCTTAGCACACCTAGCAAAATGACTGTATTCGCAGTCATCCCGTAAGGGAGTAGGCCGCCTACCCCACCAAGACTCAGAGGCTGATGCATCTACCACTGAGCTGAATCCCCGGGCCATGTCCTTAGCCTTGCTGCCTCCTCAGTCATGATTCTGTTAGTGAATTTTGCCATGCAGTCTTGTTTTTGCTTTTTTTCTTTGGTCCCATAACAATTTGGAGTTGGTGGTTCTCCCACACTGGGACCAGGTTGTTCTGGACAGACATCTATAAGCCATGCAAAGGATTTAAAATACAATAACGGGGGAATGTCTTTCTGGATGTTGCAAATATGTGTTCCTCTGATTGGTTGTTAGATAAAGCCATTTGGCCTATGGCAAGGCAGCTTAGAGGCAGGCGGGGAAATTCAAAGAGAGAGACAGGAAGAAGGGAGGGAGAGACGCCAGCGAGCCACCCAAAGAGCAAGTCACAGGGACACAGGTAAAGCCACAGAACATGTGGCAATACAAAGATTAATAGTTATGGGCTAATTTAAGATATAAGAACTAGCTAGCAAAAAGCTTGAGCCGTGACCATGCAGTTATAATTAATATAAGCCTCTGTGTGTTTACTTGGGGGACACGAGTGGGAAAGATGTGTCCCGACCGCGGGACAGGCAGGACACAGCAAAACTTTAGCTACAATATAACATTAAGTTATTTATAAATATGCACTCAGGGCTGGAGAGATGGTGCATTGGGTAGGAGCACCTGTTGCACAAGTGTGAGAAACAGAGTTCAGATCCCAGAGCCCATGTGAAATTGAGTATGGTCCCTCACAAACCTGTAACCCCAAGACTAGGGTGAGAGGAAGACAGAAGAATCCTGAAGTTTGCTGGCTGCCAGCACAGCAGGAAAAAAATGTGAGCACCAGGTTCACTGAGAGACTCTGCCTCAAAGAAACAAGGTGGGGAGTGATAGAAGAGGAAATGCTGTGCGTTACGACTTCCGTGCATACACCCACATGCACAGACCTGCACATAAATACACACACATCACACATACACATCACACACACAGTTTTTAATTTTTTTTTAATTTATTTATTTATTATGTACACAGAAGAGGCTGCCAGATCTCATTATAGATGGTTGTAAGCCACCATGTGGGTGCTGGGAATTGAACTCAGGACCTCTGGAAGAGCAGTCGGTGCTCTTAACCATCTCTCCAGCCCCAGTTTTTAATTTTTAAAAATAAAAATAAAATAAACCATGAAATCTTGTTCGATAAGATGACAAGTATGGAACTCGGGGTATGGCACAATGGTAGAGAGCTTGTCCAACATGCACAAGGCCCTGGGTTTGATCCCCAACAACACACACACACACACACACACACACACACACACACGGAGCTAAGTGAGATTTCTCATAAGAATATTAATGATTACTATGTTTCTTAATATTGTTCTACTTTTCTCCTGTTTACAATTTTCCTTATTGAAGATTTTGTGGGTTTTTTTTTAATTATTATGAAAAAGTTATAATATGTAAAGAGGGGACATGTTTTGCATTATAAGTGTCTGTGGATGTTTGATTTCACTTTCCAAATTGTGAAGGTAAAAACCTAGTCTGGCAAACTTGGGGTTTGTTGGTTTGGTTGGTTGCTTGGTTGGTTTTCTTATATAGCACTTAACACTCAGTCTCTGTCCTTGTCAGATTAAAACACAATGAGCTCACGGGCGGTGGTGGCACACACCTTTAATCCCACCACAGGAGGCAGAGGCAGGAGGTTCTCTGAGTTCCAGGCCAGCCAGGGCTACACAGAGAAACCCTGTCTGGGAAAAGAACAACAATGAAGCTCCTGGTATGCCAAAATGTTTTCCAGGAATGTGATACATTGACTGCCTTATTCCATCAAAATAGCAACTCTGTCTCCTCCTCCTCCTCCTCCTCCTCCTCCTCCTCCTCCTCCTCCTCCCTCTTCTTCCTCCTCCTCCTCCTCCTCCTTCTTCCTCTTCTTCCCCCTCCTCTTCCTCCTCCTGCTCCTCCTTCTTCTTTTCTTTCTCCTCCTCCTCCTTTTTTTTTTTTTGGTTTTTCCAGACAGGGCTGCTCTGTAGCCCTGGTTGTCCTGTAGACCAGGTTGGCCTTGAACTCACAGAGATCTGCCTGGCTTTGCCTCCCAAGTGCTGGGATTAAAGGCATTGCCCGTGTGTGTGTGTGTGTGTGTGTGTGTGTGTGTGTGTGAGTGTGTGTGTGTGTGTGTGTGTGCGCGCGCGCATAAGGGTGCCATGGAGGGCCACGTGACTCCTGAAGCTGTTGTTAGAGGTGGTTGTGAATTACCCAGTGTGGGTGCAGGGAACCAACTCCAGTCCCCTGGAAGAGAACAGCAAGCACTCTTAACCACTGTGCCAACTCTTTCACCCCAAGTTTGCCTTCTTGTAAAATGCAGTACAAATGGAACCCGCCCCCGCCCCCCAAAAAAAAATCCACAAATTTTAGGGCCAGTGAGATGGCTTAGCAGGTAAAGGCATTTGCTGCCAAACCTGACCGCCAGAGTTCAATCCCAGGACCCACACAGTGAAAGGCAGGAACTGAGTCGCACAAGTGTCTCTGAGCTACACACGTTACCATGGAAGACAGGCGCCCACACTCCCACTATGGAATGTGGGCACACACACACATCTGCACACAAAGTAAAAATCAATTTAAAATTGTAAAGACAAATTGAGGGAGGCTAAGAATTTTCCAGGATAAGGAAAGACAAGCTTTCCTATTGGGTTATCTCATAGACTGGGGGACTGCAAAAAAAAAAAAAAAAGCCCCCGGGGAGAGATTTTCCTCTCCCATCTAATATGCCCTCTGTAATGATTAATATTGGCCGTGGACTTGAAATCTGAATGTGGGCGACACCATCCCACGGGCTGAGGAACTGACCTGAATGAAAGAGAGAAGGTAAGCTAGACTCTGGTGTTGTCTCTGCTTCCTGAGCGAAGACGCACTGTGCCAGGCTGCCTCACACTCCTGCCACAGTGAGCGCCCCACATTGCAGACTGCACCCTTGAGCTGTGAGCCAAATCAACCTCTCATCCCTAAAGTTTTGTCAAGTAATGAGACAAATAACTGACACATTCAACGTGATTCGGGAAAGGGTGAGAAGTCTCGGGGAGAGGATGTACCAGGACAATATTCTGAAGCCACTGGGCTCAGCGAAATAATTGCAAATCACTCACAAATTCACTTTGGCTTTTCTGACTGGCCCAGAACTCATGATGCTCCTGCCTCAGCTTTCCTAGTTCTGGGATCACAGGTATGGTTCGCTGTACCACACTGTCTAGTGTGGTGGCACACGCCTTTAATCCCAGCACTGGGGGGCAGAGGCAGGCGGGTCTTTGTGAGTTCAAGGCCAGCCTGGTCTACAGAGCGAGATCCAGGAAAGGTGCAAAGCTACACAGAGAAACCATGTCTCGAAAAACCAAAAAAAAAATAAAAATAAAAATAAAATAATAAAAAAAAAAAATGCAAGCCAGCAAGACGGCTCGTGGAGTAATAGTGTTTGCTTCCAAAGTCCACAATCCAAATTTGACCCTGGGACCCGCAGGGTGGGAGAAGAAAAACAACTTCTTAACATTTCGCTGACTTACTACGTATGTGTGCAGAGGCATTCAGACACACATGCACATGTGCATACACACACAATAACTATATGTAGTAAAAAATATATACTTACGTACACACAATGAATAAGTATAAAAATGTGTAATAAAATATATAGACAGGCACACACAATAAATACATGGAATAAAAATACACTATCTACAAATTATCCTTTGAATTGCTCTTAATATCCTATTGATTCCCTTATTTCATGAGTTGAGGAAATATTTAACATTTCTTCATTTTGTGGATGATTTCACAGCTGCATGAAAATTATGTCTTTAACCTTTTGAAAAGTATACATTAGCACCATAGGTGTTTCTAGGAACGTTTTTATTCATCAGCCTAAGTTCAAAATTAAACTCAACTTTCCAAGCAATATCATTCACCTTTGAAATTACAATAGTGTTGTATTAATTCAAAATTTTCTAAATCCAAACAAGAAAAAACACAGATCAGAAAAATTCCAAAGTTTTTTTTTGGGGGGGGGGGGTTTGTTTGTTTGTTTGTTTTGTTTTTTGTTTTTTGTTTTCCCCCAAGACAGGGTTTCTCTGTGTAGCTTTGTGCTGTTCCTGGAACTCACTCTGTAGCCCAGGCTGGCCTCGAACTCACAGAGATCCGCCTGCCTCTGTCTCCCCAGTGCTGGGATTAAACTCGTGCGCCACCATGACCCGGCTAAAGGGGGTTTTAAAGAACTTGTTCATTGCTTTAAATGAAAAGATAGATTCAAAGCAGACAAAGTGGCTGGGAAGACAACAGGCAGAGGCAAGCGGTTACCGCCAAGTCTGACAAGGGAAGCTCTATCTACCCGTGGGGCCTCCACACATTGTCCTTTGGTCTCCACACTCCTGCTGGGGCATGCACACACCCACATACACAAGTAAATAGGATAAACAAGATGCAGACAAAGCCCAGGCGCCGGGCTCACCCCGCGTTCTGCAGTAGTAGGACGGTGAGGTCTAGTGCAGACTGGGGCTCTATAGTGAGCTTCCTAGCAGCACAGTGAGACCTTATTTAAAGAAGGGGGGAGGGGATGAACAGATCAGCAAACTGTGAAGAGAATAAAACCAAGGCATGATCGATGCTAAAGATACACGATTCTAATACTTTCCCTGGGCAAAGGTCAACAGAGAGTGTACCTAGTTAAACAGATGACATGTGAACATTTACAGGGGAAAATAAAAGATTGATCATCGGTTCAGAATTATTATTAAGGCAAGAACTATGGTGTAGACTAATCCATATACTCATCTTGTTAACAGAGAGTGGGAACACCGTAAATCCTTGTTTAATTGATCTATACTTACCGGTGATGATACACCAAATGCTCTCTCTTAGCCACCAATGATTTGCACATCTTCCTGAAAAGTTAATCCTTCAATTATCCCGGTATTCTGGCTTTTAAAGAGCTGAAGCATCAGTAGAATAAAATAGACCCTAGAGGTGACTATAGCACGTAGGTGACTTGGTTGCCTAACACGTGAGGTCCCTGGGTACAGTCCTTAGCATTGCAAACAAGCGGAACAAAACACAATGTAACTTAACTTGTTCTGTGTTTTGCTTCCTAATATTTTCTGCTTAAAATTTACATGGCTAACCAGGCCTAGGAGTATAGGCCTGTAATCCCAGCTCCTTGAAAACATAAAGCAAGAAGATTACAAACTTAGGGTGAGTTCAAGGGCAGCCTGGGTAATTTAGTAGGACACTAAATCAAAATAAAAATAGAGGGAGGGCCTGGAGAATTGACAGCAGTTAAGAACACTGGCCGACGAAGGGACTAGGGTTTGATTACCAGCACCCATCAGGAGGCTCATAACTATCTGTAACTCCAGTTCCCAGGAGTTTAATACCCTCTTCTGGTCTCCACAGGCACAGAGCTGTGCAGACATGCATGCAGGTAAAACACCCATCCATGTAAAATAAAATAATTTTTAGAATAAATAAATAATAATTGGCCGAGGATATGTATTGCTCAGTGGTAAAGCACTTGCCTGTCAGCCCTAGGTTTAATCCCCAGTACTGAACTAAATAAGTAATTAAGTATAAGACTTTTACAATGACTTAAAATGGTGGTGGAATAAACCAGACCTTTCATTGTTATGTATCATCTCCACCAAGGACAATGAATGTATCAGAGGATCTAGCCTGGTAAAAATCTTCTCAAGTACTGTTTGCCTCTCCTGGCCCTTCCTCTCTCTTCAGCATTAATTCCCACCAGGGGTCCACTTGGTAAGATCTTGATCCCCCTACCCAGGCTTGTTATTCCAACTCTGTCCCTAGTACCTTCACCTACCAGCCTCCACCTCCTCCATCTACGTATTCAGTCTCCTTATGTGTGCTGTTAGGGTTTCTGCTCCTTTCCCCTGATTTCCCTTCTTTCCTCCAAGAGGAAGCAGAGGATCCTTCTGAGTCTGAGACCGTGCATTGTGACAAGTTCATGACTGAAGAGATTTCCTGAGTGGTTGGTTGGCCACGTTTATTCCTCTCTCTCCATGTAGATCAAACCAATCAAACCTACAGAGAGCCTCAAGTTGCTCTCTCTCCTTCTTTCTTTCCATATTTCTTCATATAGCCAATAAGATCTCAAAGCAAAATTGAGACCAGAATTGTACACAACCTCCAAAGAACCTGACCTTCCTCAGTCACCCACAACCACAGAAGGGTTTAGAGCCAAAGCCAAAACCAAAGGAAGCAACAGATGTGCTGAGGAGCTGCCCTTATCTTCATGGTGACCCCTGGGGTCAGAATGAAGTCGTTGATGGGAAATCCATAAAAACTGAGGAAAGAAGGCTCTCATTTCCATTCTGCATCAAAGGCCGGATTTCCAAAGTTCACTGACTGTTTTGTTGTTTTTCTTTCTTTCTTTTTTAAATAAAATTTCTCTTAAAAAGCTAAAGAAGGAAATAAATCTAAAAATCAAATTTTATATTTTACCTAGTATTAAAAATTCAAATATTCATAGCACTTTTTCTTTAAGGAACATAGATAAGAGATATGAGGGCCAGGTGTGCTCTCAGGGGATGAAGAATTTCTGAGTTTGAGGCCAGCTTTGTCTACCTACAGCAGAGGTTCTCAACCTGTGGACCATGACCCCTCTGGGAGTCAAAGGACTCTTTCAAAGGGGTAGTTTATCAGATATCCTGCATATCAGATACTTACATTATGTGTCATAACAGTAGCAAAATTACAGTTCTGAAGGTAGCAATGAAATAATTTCATGGTTAGGGGTCACCACATGAGGAACTGTTCCAGCATTAGGAACCACTGACCTAGAGAGTTCCAGGACAGCCAGGGCTACATGGGGAGGAGGGAAAGGAGAGGGGGGATGGTTGGTACTGGGAAGTTGTCATAGAATTGCAGAAAGAAGCCACCACATGAATATAGGTATTTAAAAATAATCCACCAAGATTTAAGAGTTTGAAGCCTAAAGTAGCTTCCAGTTTGCCCTCCTGCTTTTTGCTTGTGTTTGAAGACGTGTGCTCTCAGCTTCTATTCCTGCCACCACGCCTCTCCCACCATATGGACTCTTATCTAAAACTATAACCCAATAAATCTTTCCTTCCATAAAAAAAAATAATAATCCACCAAAATGTCTTTGTTTAACTGCAAGAATATGAGGGAATCCTGCTGCAGACTCACTGGGAGGATGGGAGCCACTGCTCCCTGTCAGGGCCCTGGTGCAAAAAAAGCAACACAGAAGTAACCCACACTGTGGACACTCTCATGGACATGTTTAGTTTTGTGAGAAGTCCAGGCTGGCATTGAACATGTGATCTTCCTGCATGACCCTCTAAAGCACTGAGATCCCAGGCACATACTACCACACCCAGCAAAGGTTTTTTATTATTACTTTATGATAACTGTGGAGATACTTTGTGAAGAAAAGGCAAAATAGATAAGAACCACAGACGTGGAGTTTCAACTTGAACTTTGCCCATAGTGAGCAATTAGACTTTGATCCAATTTACTCAAATTACAAACAGAAGATTGATTTTGATTGAGCTGGGAGGAAATGATAGTAAATGATTGTAAAGTATTCAATTACCAAATAATGTGTATGTGATTGGACATAAATAAAATGCTTCATTTCTTTAAAAAAAAACATTTTTATTATTTTCATAAAATAGTGTACATTTTTACCCAATTGATATTGAAAAAAATAAACATTATTCTTTCATTTTTAGATGCTAGGAACTGAGTTCAAAGCCGTGTAAAGGGTAAGTACATACTCTGCCACCAGAAAATACACTCCCCTGCCTCCCAAGCACTAGAAACATTTCATTTCTTTCTTGTTTTGTTCCGTTTTTTGGAACACGGTCTGTCCTGGAACTCATATGCAGCCCAAGCTGGTCTCAGAGTCCCCAGCCTCCTGTCTCCTCAGGGCTGTTATCATCGGCAAGGACCACTAAACCTAGCTTAACATTTAATTTCTCAGTTTTGAAAATACAGCAGTGTTTTCTTGGCAGCAGGAAAGCCGAGGCTCCTGATTTAGGCTGCCTGCCCACAGGAGACTGTACCAACCATTTAAAGAACGGACAACTCTCAAAACTTCAAGGAATAGGTCAAATCAAAAACAGACTGTGACATTTAGTTCAAGGTTTAAAAAAAGCTAAATACAGGCAGGATGAACAGAATATCCTTTATGTGCCTCAAACCCAGCCCAGCCCAACGTTCATCACCGCACCCCATGAGTCTGCGGCTGCCATCCATCCACTCAGTTGCAGAAGCCTCGGCTCCTGTCCTCTTTTTCCCCCAACATTTTATTCAAGTTTAATTTTAAGTGATGTTAATTACAGCATTTGAAGTGGAGGATCTAATGCCACACAAAATAAAAACTCTAAAATATTTCCATTAAACTGCTAAAAAAAAAAAAATAGTGTGAGACTGTAACAGAACCCTAGTGTTTGTCATGGTATATGGTATAACTAGAGTAGTCACCTGTCCAGCTCAGAGCTGTGGATCCCAGAGCTGTCTCATTCTCTGGTACAATGGTAAAAAAAAAAAAAAACATTCAATAATAAAAAAAAGCAAAAAAAAAAAAAAAAAAGAAGAAGAAAACAAAACAAAAACAAAAACAACAACAACAACAAAAAAAACACCACAGCACAAGGAAGAATTAAGTCCTGAATAATTAGCTCCCCATTCCATCGTGTTAGCCTCTAACCACACTCTCAGACTACTTTTGGTATAAGATAGGTACTGATAGGCTAGGGTGGGAAGAGGGCATGGAGATTTGCCTTAAAACATCCCTTTCAGGCCAGGCGGTGGTGGCACACACCTTTAATCCCAGCACTCGGGAGGCAGAGGCAGACTGCACAGATCTCTGTGAGTTCAAGGCCAGCCTGGTCTACAAAATGAGTTCCAGGACAGGTACTTACATACTTTTTAGCAGTTAGGGTTACGACACTAAGGTTGGATGCCCACCCAGGAAGTCACAATTTCATAGGTGGACTCGGTACAGATTGACCAAGAGCCTATGCATCATCAGCTTTCTCTTGCAGCCATTCTAGATTGAAAGGGAAAGCCGGCATCTCTAGAGAGCCCTTCCTGAAACAATGTCAATAGCTTTTCTGAAATGAGGTTTCTTCTGTACCTCTGAAATGGTAACATCTTAAATCATCCTTAACCTGGATCTAACATGGTGGTTAGGAATGCTTGCATCCTGTCATACAATAAATATTAAAAGGTACACTAAATTCTGAAGGTAGCTCTTCGGCAAAATAGTTTAAAATTAACGATTTACGGTATTCATTTAGCTTGAAGTTCCAAGCCTGTGGACGCCCGGTTGGTGTTTTAGTGTTTCCCCCAGTGTTAGGTGAAAAGAAAGAATAAAAGGTCAAGTTCAGGTTCAGCACGAGCTGGTCCTCCACGGTCATCTCGGTGTCCAGGGGCCATTTGTGTTTGATTTCTCTGTAATGTCAGGACGTACTCGATCCACCTGTACTTGGTCTCCAGGCTGCCATTCACTTTGGTGGGCTCTGTGTTGGATGAGCCTGAGCTGGCAAATTCCAATCTACTCTCAAACCAGGTTTTCTTAAGCCAGGTCCACATCCCTTGGTGAAGCTGTTCCTGGAGGATTTGCCAAAATCGGCACAGGTGGGAGGCACTGCCCTCTTCTCTCAGAGGCAGTGATTGATGGTGGGAGCAGCGCAGCAGCGGGGCGGTTACTGTGGGGAGCTGTGGCCTGGAGCTCCTGCCTCTCTTCATTCAATCATTGCAGGCTCTGTAAGCTGTTCCTCTCTCAAAACCTCTACCCAATAATAAATAAACAAACAAATAAATAAATGAATGAATGAATAAATAATTTAAGAGGCTTTTATTATACAGGCTAAGCCGTCCTTGAACTCACAATCCTCCTGTGGCTTTTGGGTTTTGAAGTGTCTTTTTTTTCTTTTTAAAGACCAGAGACTGGGCGACGGTGGTGCACACCTTAATCCCAGCATTCAAGGCAGAGCCACGCAGATCTCTGGTGAGTTCAAGGCCAGCCTGGTCTACAGAGTGAGATCCAGGAAAGGCGCAAAGCTACAGAGAAACCCTGTCTCGAAAAACAAAAACAAAAAAACAAACAAAAAAAAACTACACAGAGAAACCCTGTCTGGAGAAAACAAACAAAAAATCCCCTTTACATATAAAATAATTTTTTTAAAGAAATGAAGGGGTGTACCCAGCACACTGGGAGATAAAGGCATGAGTGAATTTGAAGTACAGGGGAGACCCTGTCTCAAAGTGGGGCAGGGGCTGAAGAGATGGCTCAGTGGTTAAGAGCAAGTAGCACTCTTTCAGGTAACCCTGTTTTTTTTTTTTTTTTTTTTCATTTTCAAGAACCAACGTCAGGCAGCTCACAACTGCCTCTAACACCACCTCCAGGGGATCCCACACCTCTGACCTCCATGGGACCTCCACACACATGGTATACATTTACACAGACGCAGTAATGTATATATGTTTAAAAATAAATATATATTTTTTAAGAAGGGAGGGAGAGAAGGGAGGAGGAGGGGAAATAGGAGAAGTGGCAGAAACGGATGGCGAACAACTTTTGCTCCATGGAAAGCGGCCATTGGGCAGTGAGGTCCCATTTGAGATTCTTTTATTGAGAATTCTTTGTTTATATCTGTACTCAATTTTTAAATTGGATTATTTGGTTTTTTTTTATATATAGTTTCTTGAGTTCTTTATATGTTTTGGATAT
>CABHPP010112496.1:0-11430 GCA_902168425.1 Peromyscus attwateri | reverse complement strand
ACACACACACACACACACACACACACACACACACAGCCATGCCCAGCTTGTCAGGTGGGTGCTGGGGTTTTCTCAGGTCCTCATGCCTGAAGAATGGGCACTATTAGCCACTGGACCATCTCTCCAGATCTGTAACTAAATACTTAAGATGATGTCACTCCCATTTCCTGAGTTGAAATTGTACTTTATATATATATTTTTTTCCAGTGAGAAAATCATTTTTGAGTTATAACAAAACTATTTGGGGCCCCCTGGAACTGGTGGAGAAGCTGTACCCAGAAGCAGAGGAAATCGGAGCGAGTGTCCGGGACTTGCCTGGCCTTAAGTAAGTATGTTTGGTCATCCCCAGAAGTTCACATGCCGGCCTCTCTGTACTTAGTCTAAGGATTGCTTCTGTTTTCCCATCAGAAGCCCAGCTCACTCTATAACTCAGCCCATACTGGCTCCTTCATTAAGTTTTCCTAAGTCCCTTCATCAAGAATTAAGAATTCGCCACTGAGAAGACCAGTAGGGAGGCTGAGGCTGGCAGATCTCTCTATGTTCAGGGCCAGCCTGGTCTAATATAGAGATTTCCAGGCCAGCCAAGGCCACATAGTGAGTCCGTCTCAAAAAAAAAAAAATGTTGAAAACTTTTCTCAGGTAAGAAATTGGGTTTTTTTTGGAGGAGGGAGTTGAGGCAAGGTTTCTCTGTGTAGCCCTGCCTGTCCTGGAACTCACTCTGTAGACCAGGCTGACCTTGAACTCACAGGGCCCACCTGCCTCTGTGCACCCCCCACCTTACCCTACCCCCATGCCCTTGGAATTGAAGGCGTGTGCCACCACCACTGCTCAGCTTAATTTTTTTGAGACAGGGTTTCTCTGCGTAGCTCTGGCTGTCTTGGTACTCACTATGTAGCCCAGGCTGGCCTTGAACTCACAGAGCTCTGCCTGTCTCTGCTTCTGGAGTGTTGGGATTAAAGTATGTGCCGCCACGTCTGGCTCCACCATTTTTTAACTTTTAAATTTTGATATTTGTGTGTGTGTGTGTGTGTGTGTGTGTGTGTGTGTGTGTGTACTCACACATGAGCACATGTGTATGATGTGGGTGTGTGGGAGTGAGGGCATGTGGGTGCCATGGTGGTCAGAGGACAACTTTCAGGGTCAGCCTTCTCCTTCCAGTGTGGGACCTGAGGCTGGAACTCGGGTCACCAGGCTTGTTTGTCAAGCGCCTTTTACCCACTGTATCATCTCACCAGCCCTTAGTCCTTATGAATAAGATGACTTAGTTGTTTTGTTCCCCCCAATCATTTATGTCTGTGTGCACATGTTCGAGTGTGTGTGTTTGTGTGTGCTTTCCTGAGCACACACAAAGGCACATGTGCCATGGTGTAGATATGAAGGCCCATCCCACAATATAACACCTCTGTAATATTCTAGAGAGCTCTTTCTTCCGAAGCATACGGTGGTACTTAGTTAACCTGAGGCTGGAGAGGTGGCTCAGTGGTTAAGAGCACCAGCTGCTCTTCCAAGGAACCTGTGTTTGTTTCTTAGCACCATGTGGTATCTCTAGTCTCAGGGGAGCCTACACCCACTCTGGCCTCCACAAGCAGGTACTGCACCTACATGGTGCACAAACATACATTCAGGCAAACACATGCACATAAATAAAAATAAAACCTAAAAAAAACCCACAAACCTCCAAAAACCTTACCAGAGCAGGTTTTGCTGACCTCTCGAGATAAAATTGCTTACTCAAAAAACTAGCATAAGTCGGGCGGCGGTGGCGCACACCTTTGATCCCAGCACTCGGGAGGCAGAGACAGGTGGATCTCTGTGAGTTCGAGGCCAGCCTGGTCTACAAAGTGAGTTCCAGGACAGGCTCCAAAGCTACAGAGACACCCTATCTCGAAGAAAAAAAAAAAAAAAAAAAACCCAAAAAACAAAAAACAAACAAACCAACCTAGCATAAGGGGCTGGAGAGATGGCTCAGCTCTTTGAGGGAACATGAGTTTGGTTTCTCAGCACCCACATGGTGGCTCCCAGCTGTTTATATCCCCATCAGGTTCCAGGGGATCTGATGCCTTCTTGTGGCCTCTGCAGGCACTGCATGCATATAGATGCGCACAAAACAACCCTACACATAAAATAAAATTAGAAACCAGCATAAGGACCGAGGAGATTGTTCAGTGGGTAAAGCGCTTAGCCGCACAGGCATGAAAACCTGAGTTTGGATCTTCAGAACCCATGTGAAAACCAGGTGCCTTGGGTGAGGAGGCCGACAGGCAGAGCCCAGAAACCCTCCCTGGGCAGCACAGTTTAGGTTCAGGGGGAGACCATGTCCAGAAATAAATTGGAGAAGTGGTAAAGGCATCCCGAGACCAGCCTTTGGTTTCCACGTGTGCCCTCTTAGCGGAAAGAGCACAGGTGTGTCCCGGACACCCCCACACACTAGCATCAAGGAGATAAAAATGTCTCTTTTGGTCAGTGTGTACTTCAGCAGATACAGAGTACATGGCCGTGATTTTAGCACTAAGGCTGATTTCTAATCCGTTGGTTCTTCTTTCTAGAACCCCCCTGGGTCGTGCTAGAGCGTGGCTCCGATTAGCCCTCATGCAAAAAAAAATGGCCGATTACCTGCGTTGCTTAATTATCCAGAGGGAGCTCCTGAGGTCAGTATCGTTAAGTCATGTTCATTTTTTTTTTTTAAATTTCATTTATATCTTATTATCCAAAAAAGAAGTGAAGATCTATGAAATACCGTAAAACAAAAGACCAAAATGAGAATGCAAAGGACCTCGTAGGGACATAACACCAATGTGAAGCTAGCCTAGGGCGGGCACCACTAGCTTCTTATACCGCAACATGGGGTAACTTAAGCCTGTTTCCAAGTTGATTCCCTTCCTCTGAATTGTAATTTTGTGGACACAAATTTGCATTGGGATTTGGGGGTCTAATTGCACATTTCTTCTTTAGATCTTAAATGTCCAGATGAATGCTTCAGCTATATCATGAGCATTGTTGAAGTGAAGGTCAGATGTTGAAGACAGCTTTCAGAGCAAGGCAATCAATCAGTCTTTGAGGGGAGTGGGCCCAGGGCAACTCTCATCCTGATTCCCTTGGCCTGCCTCCAGGCTATTTGGGGAATATCATCCTGTGTTTAGGTTTTTGTTTTTGAGACAGGGTTTCTCACTATAGCCTTGGCTGTCCTGAAATTTGCTCTGTAGACCAGACTGGCCTCAAACTCACAGAGATCCTCCTGCCTCCGCCTCCGGAGTGCTGGGATTAAAGGTGTGCGCCACCACCGCCTGGCCCCTGTGTTTGGTTTTATTTGTGACTCTGGTTTCACATCTCAGTTTTTCCATTTGTTAAATGAAAATGGCCATAGTTGAAGCTCTGGGATTTCTGAGCAGTATTCTGAAGACCAGTTAAAGCTGTAAGTGATACACGTATGACTTGGTAGCACCAGAGCTTGCTTTTCCCGATTATAAAAAACTGGTAACTTCATTTTTAGACTATTCTCTTTGCAACTCTCTCTCTCTCTCTCTCTCTCTCTCTCTCTCTCTCTCTCTCTCTCACACACACACACACACACACACACACAGACACACACACACACCAGGGTCCCATATAGCACAGTCTGATCATGAACTTGCTTTGTAATCAAGGATGACCCTGAGGTCTTGATCCTCCTGCCTCCAAGTACTAGGATTACAGGTGTGCACCACCATGCCTGGGGACAAGTCTTGCGTGGACACTTTTTAGACTGTAGTTGTCCATGTGTCCTTGGTTGACGATTATCTACCCATTAAGAATACTTAGAGGGCTAGAGAAATAGCTAAGTGGTTAAGAGCACTTGTTGCTCTTCCAGAGGACCGGGGTTCTGTTTCCAGTACACACATGGCAGCTCACAACCATCTAATTCTGGGAGATCCAATGATTTCTTCTGGCCTTTGGGGGTACCAAGCACACATATGGTACACATACATACATGCAAACAAAATGCTCATACATGCTGGACAGTGGTGGCGCACGCCTTTAATCCCAGCCCTTGGGAGGCAGGCGGATGTCTGTGAGTTCAAGGCCAGCCTGGTCTACAGAGTGAGTTCTAGGACAGCCAGGGATACACAGAGAAACCCTGTCTTGAAACCTGCCCCTCCCCCCAAAAAAATGCTCAAACACATAAAATAAATCTGTTGTGACAGGGTATCACTATGTGCTGTGGGATATTCTGTATATTAAATGTGTTGCTCTGATTGGTTAGTAAATAAAACACTGATTGGCCAGTAGCCAGGCAGGAATATAGGCGGGACAAGGAGAGAGGAGAATTCTGGGAAGTGGAAGGCTGAGTCAGAGAGACACTGCCAGCCACCACCATGAGAAGATGTTAAGAGAAACACTGCCAGCCACAGTGATAAAAAAAACATGTTAAGATACCAGTAAGCCACGAGCCACGTGACAAAGTATAGATTAATAAAAATGGGTTAATTTAAGATATAAAAACTAGGTAGCAAGAAGCCTGCTGTGGCCATACAGTTTGTAAACAGTATAAGTCTCTGTGTGTTTACTTGGTTGGATCTAAGCGGCTGTGAGACTGGCGGGTGAGAGAGATTTGTCCTAACCGTGGGCCAGGCAGGACCAAAAAAACTCTAGCTACAACTGTGTAACCTGACTGGCTTGGAATTTGCTGTGTAGACGAGGCTGTTCTCTAACTCCTAGAGATACTGAATGCTGGGATTAAAGGCGTGAGCTGCCACAGCCAGCTATTCCAAAGGTCTTAATGAATTTGGGGACTAAAATTTCAGCTCTAATTACAAGTATCATAATCAAATCATTAGCAGCAGTTCTGAGTCCTGAGAACCCAGCATTCCAGGCCTCAGGTTGCCTTTCTCTCCTGACTCTAAGACAGGGGTCCACAAGCTGGCGAGATGGCTCAGCAGTTAAGAGCACTGGCTTGCTCTTCTAGAAAACGTGGGTTCAGGTCCTAACATCCACAATGGCAGCTCACACTGTCTGTGATTCCAGTTCTAGGGGCCCTAATGCCATCTCACAGCCTCTGTGGGCACTGTATTCGTGTGGCATACATAGATACATGCCAGTAAAACACTCACACATATAAAATAATTGTATACGAAATTCTAAACGGTCTTATTAAATAAGAATCACATAGCCAAATACAGAGTTAAAAGCCCAAGAGATCAGAGCACTAGCGAAGAGCCAGGACTACCTTTAGCTTACCACTCACTGCCACTTCCCCTGAGAGAGCTTCTTCCTGTGTGACTTGTCTTTTTATTGCTTTCCTGTTCTGCCTTCTCATTGGCTCTAAACCCAACCACATGACTTCCTTGTCACTGCCTGTCTATACAGACCTCCTCGTCACTGTGGTTGGTACTGGGATTAAAGACTCGGGTCACCACACTTGGCTGTGTCCTTGACCACACAGAGACTCTGCCTGCCATGTGATTGGATTAAGGGCATGTGCTACCACTGCCGGACTTCTGCTAATGGCTCACTTTTACCTCTGATCTCCAGGCAACTTTATTTATTAACATACAAATAAAATCACATTTCAGCACAAATAAAATATCACCATAAAATAACTTTTTTAAAAAGCTATGGTCAACTTCCTGCCCAAGCTGGCCTGGAACTTACTCTGTGATTCAAGCTGACCTTGAACTCTTAGCAATCCCGCCTCAGCCTCCTTAGTACTGGGGATTTGAGGCATAAGCTTTCATGACCAGCATACCCCTTTTTCTTTTGATTTCTCTTTGTTTTTCCTTCAAAACACCTTTCTCTTCTATTTCCTTTGGTCCTTTTAATTTTTTGTGGAGATGGTGAGCCTTTTTACAAGTTAAGTGTTCCGAATGCACTTTAGAGGAACTTAGTTGTTTCCATGTCTACAAGGTGGAAGGAAGGGGAGGGAGGGGAGGTGTTCAGGGTAAGCTTTAAGCGTTAGGTGTGTGATGAAGGTCTCTGTTCTGATGTTCCCAGCGAGTTCTATGAGTACCATGCGCTAATGATGGAGGAGGAAGGAGCCGTGATTGTTGGGCTGCTGGTCGGCCTGAATGTGATTGATGCCAATCTGTGTGTGAAGGGAGAGGACCTAGACTCCCAGGTGAGTGATGATCCAAATCAGTGTTCTCATTACACACAGTTCTTCCTGGATCTCAGTAGCTCTAAGATCTAACAGTGCTGTTAAACACTTACTGAGCAAAATTCATTTGCATGTTGGGTTAGACAAACACCTGATAGAAACAGCTTAAGTGGGCTGGAGAGATGCTCAGTGGTTAAGAGCATTGGCTGCTCTTCCAGAGGTCCTGAGTTCAATTCCCAGCACCCACATGGTGACTCACAAGGTGGCTCACAACCATCTGTAATGAGATCTGGTGCCCCCTTCTGGCGTGCATGTGTACATGCAGGCAGAACATTGTAAAAAAAATAAAGAATAAAGAGTAACAGGTAGGACCCAAGGCTAAGATGCGCTCCTCAGAGCTTGTCCTCAGCAGCGGCTTGTCCTCAGCAGCGGCTTGCTCCGGCCAGGCTCCACCTGCCGCAGTTCTGAGTCTTCCTGTAGTCTTCAGGTTTTAATTCAAAGAAAGGATAAGCCACTGCTGTAGGTCAGAGCTGTGAGGATGTCGACAGCACTGGAAACGCCCTCCTGGACATGCCCAGAGCATGCTCCCCTGGCCTGTCATCTCTCAGGCCAGCGGAAATTGACAAGACCGCCATCACACCAGAGCTGCTGAGGAGGACTCCTTCTCTTTCAGTGAGACTCGATTTATTAATTTCAGGTTGGAGTGATCGATTTCTCAATGTATTTAAAGAATGAAGAGGAGACTGGGAACAAAGAAAGGTATGTTTTCCTCCGGATTTCCCAGTTTTAGGGTAGGTTTGTGTGTGTATGTGTGTGTGTGTGTGTGTGTGTGTGTGCGCGCGTGTTGTTTGTTTTGTGTTTGTTTGTCTGTTTGGAGACAGGGTTTCTCTGTGTAGCCCTGGCTGTCCTGGAACTCACTCCATAGACCAGGCTAGCCTCCAACTCAGAGATCTGCCCGCCTCTGCCTGCTTAGTGCTGGGATTAAAGGCTTCCGGCTTCCTCCCCCCCCCCCCCCCCCAAACCCCCAGCTAGGGGTTGTAGATTTTCAGTAGCTATTTGCAAATGAACTTGTGCTGTCTGTTCACAGCGTGGTTTCTGCTCCTCCCTCCCTGGAGCCCTGGCTTGTATTTTTACTTCCTTTAAAAGCTCTTCAGGGCAGATAAGGAAAAGTTCTTTAAACGAGGTCGATTTTGGTCCACAGTAAGGAGTCTTGGTCAGATCTGTTCTTTTTTTTTTTTTTGGTTTTTCGAGAGAGAGGTTCTCTGTGTAGCTTTGCGCCTTTCCTGGAGCTCACTTGGTAGCCCAGGCTGGCCTCGAACTCACAGAGATCCGCCTGCCTCTGCCTCCCGAGTGCTGGGATTAAAGGTGCGCCACCACCGCCCGGCTCAGATCTGTTCTTGTTGAGAGACACCTTAATGACTATATGTTGTGCCAGTGGTGGCTTATTATCTAATTGGGTCTGTTTCAAGTGTATTAATGATACATTAGCAAGTAATTCAGGTTCCTAGTGCCCGATTTTCTGCTGTGTGACAGTCTGTTTTAAAAGCAAAGCCGCATTTTATCACTGATTTTTACGGCCATTTCCAGATGATTCAGATATATTTTATGCTCCCCTTTCCTCCCACCACAGGAATGTTCAAATCGCTGCCATCTTAGACCAAAAGAATTACGTCGAAGAACTAAATAGACAACTCAAGTAAGTACTCCGAGCACCTGCCTATATTCAAGAATCTCATCTTCGGGGCAACTCTGTTTTTAGTGTAATCCGTTCTCCTTCTGTTAGCATCTTTACAGGTTTGCCTTCTAAGTGTTTTTGAGGAGCGCTCGTGGCGCTGGTTAGATGCACAACAGAAATTAGTAATACACAGAGAGCTGGGTGTGGTGTCACACACCTGTAAGAACCCCAGCACTTGGGAGGTAGCTGCAGGAAGGAAGGTCATGAGTTCGAGGTTCTGCTAGTAAGTCAGTTTGAGGCCAGCCTGGGCTAAACAAGGTCATGTCTTAAAAAAATAAAACAACAATAACAACAAAAAACCCAAAGCCACCAGGTGGTGGTGGTGCATGCCTTTAATCCCAGCACTCGGGAGGCAGAGGCAGGCGGATCTCTGTGAGTTCGAGGCCAGCCTGGTCTACAGAGCGAGATCCAGGACAGGCACCAAAACTACACAGAGAAACCCTGTCTTGAAACCTGCCCCCCCCCCCCAAAAAAAAAAAAAAAAGCCAAAACTAAAACAAAAAGCCCCAAAGGCTGCTGATGTATCTCTTCACCTGCACAAGGCCCTGGACTCAGTCATCCTGGCACCAAGAGGAATTATATAGAAACGTTGATTCTTTTGCTGGGATCCTTATTGCTGTCTTAGCTCAGATCAAGTTAGCCAGGTTAATGAAATTGTCCCCCTCTAGGAATCTGTTCTGGGTCATGGGTACAGGCCGATAAACGTGAGTCTGGGGAAGTGTGCTGTCCTTGCCGGTGTGAACTTGTGGGATTCTGAATGAGTTTTTTTCTTTACCAATTGCAGCAGCACAGTCAGCAGCCTCCATTCAAGAGTGGACTCGTTAGAAAAGTCCAACACTAAGCTGATTGAAGAGGTACCGTCCCCAGCCCAGCGATGGATGGGCGTCTTTTGAGTCCTCTGTTGTTTGTGATCCTTTTCTATTTAAGCATGAATGCTGTCAGCATCCACCCCACAACACACATGTGCGCACAAAGACACACACACAGACACACTTACACAGACACACACACACAGACACACACACTTTCATCATGGTGGGACGTTTGCAGTTGAAGGTTGTATGTTTGACTCTGAGGTACTGTTATTGGTTACAGTCAGTAACCAGAAGTCGGCCCCAGAGACAAAAGTCACACAGATTCCTAAACTCATAAGGTGTGATTCCCGTTACAGTGGGGACCACCTGTGTGTAGGTCCTGGAATGACTTCTAGTTGCCATTGTCTGGCTAGTCAGAGGATTTCTCCTCACAAGCAGCGCTGCAGAACCCTGTTGCCTGCCTCCCACCTTCTCCTGTCTGTGTACAGCCTATCAGCCATGGCTTCCCACGCTGTGAATGTGGCCATTGGGTGCCCCTTTGCAGAAGAGTCAGTTCATCCTTTAAAAATAAAAATAGATAAAATCCTGGGCTTGGGGAATTGGCTCAGTAGTTAAGAGTATTTATGCTCTTAGAAAGGACCCAGGTTCGGTTCCCAACCCACACGATGGCTCACAACTAACTTTAGTTCCAGGCTCCACCCATACACTCATGCAGGGATACACTACAAATGAATAGGTCTTAAAAAAAAAATTCAGCTCTTCAATACTATCCATAGAGTTACTTTTTGAGATTATTATTTGTTTCTTTGAGATAGGGTCTCACTATGTAGACCAGGCTGGCCTCGAGTTCACAGAGATCCATCTGCCTCTGCCTCCTAAATTCTAGGATTAAGGTGTGGGCCATCACATTTGACTTTTTTTCTTCTTAAGTTTATCAAACCTATTTTCTGATGTATGCTAGAAGCCTGTTATTAGCACTGTGACCCTATTTTTCCATGATAATTAAAATTCTTCTTTTAGAATTGTTCTGATTTCTTCCCAAACCAGGGAGTCGTGATAAATTGAATACTTAACAAATAAGAATGCACCAGTAGTCAGGCGTGGTGACGCATGCATTAATCCCAGCACTCAGGAGGCAGAAGCAGGGGGATCTGAGTTCAAGGCCAGCCTGGTCTACAGAGTGAGTTCCAGGATAACCAAGGCTAAACAGAGAAACCCTGTCTCAAAACCCACTCCCCCAAGAAAAGAATGCATCTGTGAGGCCAAACATGGTGGTGTACACCTGTGATCCCAGCACTATATAGGAGGCAGGGTAGGGAGTTCAAGCCAAGCCTCAGCTACATAATGAATTTGGGCAAGCCTGGCCTACATGAGACTCCGTCTCACAAAAAAATCCAAAAGAACAATTAAGAATGCCATCTGTATATTGCTGGCTGGACTCCCACTTGGGACCATTCTGGAGCTGCTCATGACCCTGTCTCTCTCTTCTTGGCTTTCCATACACAATGAGGTTCGAGCTCTTTCCCCAAAGTGATCAGAAATGTATGACCTGATGGCCTCTACTTCACTTGCCCAGGCTTCTTTTCATTCTGGGCCTCAGAGCCAAGCCACCTGGGTACTGGTGTGGAGCCCTGATGCCAAGAGTTACCTGTGTAAGTGGCCACAGTTCCTGGAACCCCGTCACCTGTCACATCCACTGGGTGGGTGTCCTGTTGAGTCGCCATGAACATTTAACACAGTTTCAAACAACACAACCCTTTTCCCACAAGTCTTTACAGTGTGCTTGTTTTAACAACGTATATTTCGTGTGCACTGGTGTTTTGCCTGTATGTATGTCTGTGTGAGGGTGTTGGATCCCTGGGAACAGGAGTGACAGATGGTTGTGGGTGGCATGCCATGTGGGTGCTGGGACCTGGACTCAGGAGGTCCTCTGCAAGAGCAGGAAGCACTGTGTGTTGACTGCTGAGCCGTCTCTCCAGCCCAGCATACATTTTTATGATGGCGTCCCTTTAATGTGGGAGTCTCATCTTACTGGTTTTAGGGTTTGGTCTCGTTTGCTTTGTAGCCACAGACCTAACCCGTGTAGCATGTCTACAGAAAGATGCTCAGAATGGCTCTTTGTGTTTCAACCTTTGCAGTTAGCAATAGCGAAGAATAATATCATTAAGCTCCAAGAAGAAAACCATCAGTTACGTAGTGAAAACGAGTTGATCTTAATGAGAACGCGGCAGCATCTGGAGGTGAGCAGTGACCGCAGAGCTGACTGGGGTCCTGAGTCCTGTAGGCTAGGTGTGTGTGATGACAGCATGGTGTGACGATGTGACCTCTTAATCCTAGGTTACCAAAGTGGATGTGGAAACTGAGCTTCAGACATACAAGCATTCCCGGCAAGGTCTAGACGAAATGTATAATGATGCAAGAAGGCAGCTTCGAGACGAGTCACAGCTCCGACAGGTAGTTTACCTTGCAGTTACATTAGCAAAATCGTGGGGGTAACTTACTCTCAAGCAGCACCATTCACATGTTCCAGCCTTAGCTTCTGGGACATAGAGCAGAACCTTAATACACTGACTTTTTTTTTTTTTTTTGGTTTTTCGAGACAGGGTTTCTCTGTGTAGCTTTGCGCCTTTCCTGGAGCTCACTTGGTAGCCCAGGCTGGCCTCGAACTCACAGAGATCCGCCTGCCTCTGCCTCCCGAGTGCTGGGATTAAAGGCGTGCGCCACCAACGCCTGGCGACTTTTTTTTTTTTTTTTTTTTTGCATTTATTTTGTATGTGTGCACACACGTCATGGCACATGTGTGGAGGTCA
>CABHPP010112495.1:11845-22729 GCA_902168425.1 Peromyscus attwateri | reverse complement strand
AGAACTCTGTAGTTAAATGACATCATAAATCAAACAGACCTAACGGATATTTACAGGACATTCTGCCTAAACACTAAAGGATACACATTCTCAGGAGCCCATGGAACTTTCTCTAAAACAGACCATATACTGGGACACAAAACAAGTCTCAACATGAGGATTTCACAGCCTAAATTGATGATACATGAGGTTGTCCTTCCAAATATATGTACATAAGCAGTTACTCACACACACATGTCTACACACACACACACACACACACACACACACACGTCTTATTGATGAGAGATAAATAGGAACTATAATGACATACATGTTTGAAAAGGCTATAAAGGAATTCTTAATCTGTGTTCTAAGTTTTAAAAATAAATAATAAAACATGAAAAAAATTTTAAATGTTATTTTGTATTTTTACAGATAGGTTTTAGAGTTAAGCTAGAGATTAGAAGATGATGAGAAGAACTGTCCAGGAGCCACCTCAATACTTCTGGACCCTTTCCAGGAGCTCTACATAGCCTCTGGAAGCTACAGTTCCCATTGCTATCCCTATCATAGGATCTGTTATAAATGCATGTAAGAAATTGTGTAAAGTTAAGGAAGAAGAGTAACATAAAATAAAAAGTTACCAGAATGATAATACTTGGGACACTGACAAATCTAAAGTTTTTTCTCACCTTTCCATATTCCATTTACACCAGGATGAAGAAAGAACTCAGATTTCGAAGATGTGTCTCGATTCAAGAGCAATCTTTTAAATGCAAAAAAGAAAACACAATTAGATATTTCCAAAAAGAGTAACATTTTAATTATCATTTTTATAACTTAAATTGCTAAAATTCTTTTATACTACTATAAATACTTACATTTCAAAGTAGTATTTCAGAAACATTTACTCTAATATAGAATTTATCCAAGAAGAAAAGTGTTCACCTAGTCATATTCATTTTATAAATATTTTGTCATTATGTTTGATTTAGGGGAACAAGAGACAGATATTAATAGCACTTGATTGTCTTTAGTTAGGATTGTCTTAGTTATTGCTGTAATAAAACACCATAACCAAATGCAACTTTGGTGAGAAAGGATTGATTTCAGCTTATACTTCCATATCACAGTCCAAAATGAAGTCAGGGCAGGAACTCAAGCAAGGCTGGAACCTGGAGGCAGGAGCTGAAGCAGAGGTCATGGAGGAGTGCTGCTTACTGGCTTGATGACCATGACTTGCTCAACCTGCTTTCTTATATCATCCAGGAGTACATGCCTACGAGTGGTACTGCACACAGTGGGCTAGACCCTCCTACAGTCTTCTACAGGTGCATGCACATCAATACACACATGCACAAATGTTTTTTTTTAAAAGAGGTGCCATTTTCAAACCAGTGAGGACAAAAGGGGCATTTTCAAAAAATTCTAGGGACAAAAAGAAATTATGGAGGACTTTTTTATTACTGTGATTGAATTAAATCCCTTTTAATTATGTGACAAACTTCAACAATTCATTTATCAAAATCACAGCTATATGTTATGGCTCATGCCTGTAATCCCAGCACTTAGGAGACTAACTTAGGAAGAGTCCTTAGAGTTCAAAACCAGCCTGGGCTATACAGTGAGTTATAGGCCAGCCTGGAATAGGAGTGACACCCTGTCTTAAGAAACCAAAATCATAAATATTCCGTGGATGCAGTATTTTAATAATGAAGTATAACTTCCTAATATTAGAAAGATGAAACACTGAAAAAGTATTATCCATTAAAAAGGGAGGGAATTTAACACACTGAACTAAAAGGAAATTTTCCAGGTTAAAATCTGATTGGAGATTTAAAACAATTTTCACTGGTTATTAAAAATATAATCAATTTTTAAGATAATTTGGGTTTCAACTTTATATGTATAAAAACTTTTGCAATCCAGTCCTAACATCATATTGAGCTTTTAATTCAATTAAAAACATCTAATTAAAACATGCTTTCAACATAATGGTCTAAAGACAGTGTTTAGCAACAGTCTGTCTTCATCAGTAGTAGAACCTCCATTTTGACACAGATCTTGATCAAAATGGCTACTTTCATGAGCTAATTTAATGTGACTATTTAAGCCTATGTCTCCTATGCTTTGCTTTTTTGCTCCAACCTTCCCTCAGGTTATTTTATCACATGAATACAGTGCTAGTATGTCCCTAAGGGACAGAATCAACACTGATCTTTCAGGCTAGTTAGGTCAAGGTAGCCATTCATTATATATAATTCTAGCGCTAAAGTTGGAGGCCCTTGAGCTCAAAGCCAGCCTGTGGTACACAGAAACACCTTGTTATTTAAAAAGGGAGGGAGGTAAATGAACCTAGAGATATAGTATGAAAAACTATACAGTCTGATTCTCCAGGAGAAAAAATTTAAGTAGAAGTTCAGGAGTTTGGGAGACCATATGTCAAGATCTAAAATGCACATCAAAAAGAAAGGAGAGAGAGAGAGAGAGAGAGAGAGAGAGAGAGAGAGAGAGAGATATTGAGGACTGACAAGATGGCTTAGCAAGTAAAAGCATTAGCGACATAAGCCTGTCAACCCAAACTCCATCCCCAGAACACAACAAGTAAAGGCACAAGGAAAAGATGGAGTCCAAGAACTGGCCTCAACCTCCATACGTAAGCCACAGCACATGCACCCACACACACATTCTTCGTGTACATACATATACAATAATAAATAACTTTAAAAAGGAAATTAGATTGGGATAGGAAAAGACTATTTAAAGAAACCGTCTTCAAGAAGCTCAGAGAAGTCAAAACAAGTAAACAGAAAATGTCATTCCAGACAAAAAAAATAAGAGGAGAAAAATAGCTCACACGTAAGGGAACAATAATCCAAACAGACGGGGCAATGCAGCTACTGTTAAGGGACAAAACAAGACACTTTCCAGAATGGCAGATTATGAAACTCCATGCATTTATTAAAATATTCCCTGGGCACCAACAAGAGTAAGTACACTTGTGTATACATTTATAAAATGGGAGTGATGGTACACATATACAATCCTAGCAGGATTATTGTGAGCTTAAGGCTAGCTCGGACTATGTAGTGAGACCCTTAAAGAAGAAAGATAAATGAAGAAGGGAGGGGGAAGAGGGAGAAGTAGCAGCTGCAGTAATCTGGGTATTATTCTTTACAACCGTCACTCAGCATCCCCACATCTAATCAGTCACTATCTCCTACCAAATGTTTGCTGAGATTTTTCAAATCTGCCATATTGCCTCCATCCCCACTACTACTTCCTTGTCTCTTTCTCATCATTCCAGTCTGTAACTGATCTGAAACCTAAGCTCTCCAACCTTGCTTTGCAGAAGGGAATCCTTGCTTCATTAGTAAAGATCTTTAAATAGACGCAGAATCTTTTTTTTTTTTTTTTGAGACAGGGTTTCTCTGTGTAGCTTTGGAGCCTGTCCTGGAACTCACTCTGTAACCAGGCTGGACTGGAACTCACAGAGATCCACCTGCCTCTGCCTCCTGAGTGCTGGGATTAAAGGCATGTGCCACCACAGCCCAGCTTAGGTTGGCTAAAGTGCCTGTCTTGTAAATGCAGAATCTTAACCCCCAACCTCACCTCCTGAACTGGAATCTTTAGTTGGTTTTTCTAACTCTTTTCTCTTTGGCTCTTTTGGGGGCCCACCACCCAGCTCCCAAATAAATCACATGGAGTCTTATTCTTTCTTATAAAAGTCCAGCCTTAGCTTGGCTTTTTTCCAGCCAGTTTTTCTTAAATTATCCCATCTACCTTTTGCCTCTGGGCTTTTATCTTTATCCTATATACTTTTCTTTATTTCTTACTCAGTGGCTTCCTGTGTAGCTGAGTGGCTGGTCCCTGGAGCCCTCTTCCTTCTCTAGTGCCTAGATCTCTCCTCTTCCCAGATTTCTCCTATTTATTCTTTGCCTATCAGCCCCGCCTATTTCTTTCTCCTGCCTAGCTATTGGCCGTTCAACTCTCTATTAGACCAATCAGGTGTTTTAGACAGGCACAGTAACATAGCTTCACAGAGTTAAACAAATGCAACATAAAAGAATGCATCTTTGCATCATTAAACAAATGTTCCACAGAATAAACAAATGTAACACATCTTAAAACAATATTCTACAACAGGAATCTACAATTTAACAGGATCCTGGTGATTCAAAAGCACATAAAAATGTAAAGTCCTAGTGTAAGGCATGTAGGACAAACAGAAATCTGATTAGGATGCTCCTCCACTTAAAACTGCATAAGCATCCTATCCAAGGTCTACACCTATTTTACAACTCTGAAAGATTTAATTGCTTATATATTTCAAAATGCCTAACTCGGCACTATGTTCCACCTCTACATCTACACCCACCCACTTCCTTATCCAGGAATATCTTTTCCTCACACGACTAACTCCTATGCCACCTTCAAGCTTCTACTAAGAAGTCAACCATAGCAAACTCTGACAAACAGCTAGACTGTGTGAGGTCAAAGTTCATCTGGGCTGCTAAACCCACATCCCTAGACTTCAGATATTATACTGAAGTTATTTGTTCAAGTGTTTCTCCAGGCCTAGTTTTCTCGGAGGCAGTGGCCTCGTTTTTTTTTCCGACTTTTTTTCCTGTACCTAACACTGAAAATATGTTCAAGAAAGGCTCTGATAAGCTGAAATACTTTTTTATTTATTTATATAACTATTTGTGTTCATTGGTGTTTTTCCTACATGTATGTCTGTTGGGTTCCCTAAAACTGGAGTTACAGACAGTTCTGAGGTGCCATGTGGGTGCTGGGAATCGAACCTAAGTCCTCTGGAAGAGCAGTCTGTGCTCTTAACCTCTGAGCCATCTCTCCAGCCCCATACTCTCTTATTCTTATAACACGTTTCCAGTTTAACACAAACCTGTTTCCCTGTTATAGTTTTTTTTGTTTTGTTTTTGTTTTTTTGTTTTTTGTTGTTTTTTTTTTTTTAATTCCCCTGAGACGGTTTCTCTGTGTAGTTTTGGTGCCTGTCTTGGATCTCGCTCTATAGACCAGGCTGGCCTCGAACTCACAAAGATCCGCCTGCCTCTGCCTCCCGAGTACTGGGATTAAGAGCGTTACAGTTCTTAAAAAGAAGTTCTGTGAACCATCTCCTAGGCCAAAGCTTAAGTCTGGGTGAAGCAGTCCTTGCCCAAAGTACTTGGCCCCAGTATAAGACAAACGCTTTTTGAAATGCCCTAAAACCACCACCATCATTCTGTTTCCAGCTGGGCTTGGAGGCCTGGCGGGGGCTGATATTTGTCAATGCTCACCATGACTGGTCCCCAAGGCTCTCATCTCACCCACCAGCCCCGTCCTGCAGGCGGCCATTTCCACTCAAAACCATAGAAAGCCTAGCCCGACCGCTGGGCAGGGGTTCGTGCTCAAGCCCTAAAGGCGGTCACCTTCTCCAGGGCAGCTCCTCCTCTTCCAGTTCGTTCTCCGTCACCGACCCCTCAATCACGGTTTCATCACTGTCACTGTCTGAGGCCTGGGCACCTTTCTCCATCTTCGCCCCTCCCTCAAGGGTTATTAGTCTCCTCCTCTAGTTCCTCCTTATCCGCAAGCCAAAGGGCTTTCCGCGAAGGGAGGAAACTGAGGGTTTAAAACAACAAAACTAAAGACCAGAGGAAAGGCCTCTCCGGGCGGCGGAGGACGCCCAAACAGACGCGCGCAGCACGGTCGTCGACGCTCGGGCTATCCGGAGCTCGTGCTTTTGCTCGCCACCAGAGCGCAGCCGCACCACACCTCAGTGCAGCGCGCGCGCAATCCCCGGGGCCCGCCCCGCCCCGCCCCCCGGCTCCCGAGGCTCCGCCCCTGGCTCCCAAGCCCTGAGCCTTGCTCCTGAGGCTCCACCCCGGATCCCAGGCCCCGCCTCTGGCTCTCAAGCCCCGCCCCCCGGTGCCTGAGGCTCAGTCGCGGGATCCCAAGCCCCGCCCCTAGCTCCCGAGGCTCCTCCCTGGCTCTCAGCATGAAAAAAGCGGGCCTTGAATGAATGAATGCTCTGTTCTGACTGCTCAGAGTTTCTGGTCTGCCATGGTATGGCCAGCCCCCAAGGCTGGTTTGCACAGTTTGCTGGTAATTCTGATTCAGTTGTCTACACCTCCCTGCACGTCCCAGAGGCCGTGGCTCCCGAACATTCTGAAGTCAGAAGGTAATCTTAAACCCAGAAGGTTTTGCAATCCACCAAGTGGCTCCTTCTTCTTAATCACTTTGATACTGCCTCCCTAGGTGTCCCCCTAAGTAGGTAAAAGAAATGTTTATCACAGGTTTTCAGATCCGCTAATCTAATAGACATATATTTTGTATTTTTCTCACAACTCTATAAATTACTCTGAAATACAGATTGTATAGGAAAAGTATAAATGCTTTTCCCTTTTATCAAACGTTAGAATAGTGGTGCCTAGCAACACCCAAAAATGATTATTTTCTCAATGAAGATCTAGGGTTTTTTTAAAGTCATTTGCTGCTTTTTAAAATGTGTGTGTGTGTGTGTGTGTGTGTGTGTGTGTGTGTGTGTGTGTGTTTAGGCATAACACAGTGTGAGCATGGCAATAGAGGACAACTATTTGCAGGAATTGGTTGTCTTCTTCCACTGGGCGGGGCCCAGGAATCAAACACAGGTTGTGAAGCTCAGCAAGTGTTTTGCCACCATACCTCACACTCTGAGGTGACTTTTAACATTTCATGTGATTTAGACTACCTGGAAGCCTTTTATGTTCGTAGAGATTGAAGCTTGGGGCCTGGTGTACACTAGACAAGCACTCTGCCCTTGAGCCCCATCTCCAGCCTTCTTTTTACTTAAGTCAAGATGTCTCAGAGTTCCCTGGGCTGACCTCCATGCACTCTGGAGCCCAGGCATCCTCCTACCTCAATCTTCTGAGTGGTTGGGTTACATGCCCGCACCACCAGGGCCAGCTTTATTTGAAGGTTTTAAATTCAGACTAAAGTTATATAACACATGAGGACATTTCAGCCAATAAAGACTGTGATTGCCTGGTTATGTCCAAAGTCTGAGGTTAAGTAAGCACAATCAGTGACTTTAGCACAACCATGTAACTGTTTAAGAGACACATCACTGTGCGTGTCCAGGTGCCAAGTGAGGGCTTAAAGATTCAGGACAAGACTGAATTTCTTTCTCTCCCTGGAATTTTTAGTGCCTAGTATGTGTGTATGTTAATTTTTTTTTTTTTTTTTTTGTCAAATAGTGGATGGAACCAGGGTTTTCTGGTGCCACAATTCCCGCCCTTTTCATTCCTTGTAGTGATTTGTATTTACTAGTAGGTCATATTTAAGCCACTGCTGTTTTGCTGATGAAAACCGCCAGGTTGGTGGTTGTCCTTTAAGTTTACAGAAACGGTCTTCATAAAAATTATAAGCAAGCAGAATAATAATTATGCAACAATCTAGACCTCCATTCTCTTCTTAATCCATCTCCTCTGTGTTAAAATGGCGTGTAAATTCCTACCTATTCTCCTGCTCATCAACACCTTTGATCACTCGGCTCTACTTTCACAGCTGGGCAGGAGAATGTCCGTACCCAACAAAGATTGCTCAATTACTCCAGATGCCCCAAAGTAATAGTTGCCTTTGTTCCAAGTGCCCAGTGACTTAAGCTAAGTAGAGAAAATTTGGGTGTCTGAGATTACATTCTCTTTTGGTGCTTTCTCTGGTGGTAGACGTGCTTAATGAGAGTTTTGCAATATTTGAAGCACAAAGAAGAAATGGCAGAGACAAGTCTCCAGAATGCCAGTAATATTTTAAAGAAAAAATAATAATTTTAAAAATAAAGTTCAGAGTTTCAGTGAAAGACAGAAAAGGATGAACAGGAGGGCAGGAGTCTATGCCGCCTTGTAGTTCAAACTGTTTTAGGGAGGATGAGCTGAGTCAGAGACTGAACCCTCCAGGGGAACCCAAGCATTTCAGAGATGACAGGAACCAGACACTCAAATGGTGTCTGGGAAGAAATAGAACTCAGCTTTCTTTTCAATTAGTTTGGACTAAAATTATTCAACTCTATTGAGCTACATTAGATATATAAAATCTGGTATTCACAATGATAATTGGCCACTCTTGGAAGTTGCTGAGTACTGTTTATTATAAAATTAATAAAGGGAGAAATAAAGCATTTATCCTGCCTTTCCTATCAAATCTATATTTTAGGACAACCATGGTTGGTTAGAATAGGAAAAGTATTCTAATTTATAGCAATATATAATATATTTTCTTTTTTTTGAGAAAGGGTCTTATATGAAAGAAATAAAATCTGATGGCTCATTTTCCAAGGTACCTTGAACTAATGTATGCCCAGCTACAAATGAACAGAAAACACTAGACTCTTGTAAATGCCTACTAGTTTAGCTATCCTCCCCACAAAACAAGCAAGCAAGCAAGCAAACAAATAAATAAATAAATAAATAAATAAACAAACTAGAGTAGAAAATTACTAACAGTCAAGCTTGCCTGAAAGGTCATGTTCCTGATAAGCTTTAAAATAAGCCAGATGTGAATTGTAGTGATGAAGCCACACACAATTTTTGTTTCGGGAAGGACATATTGTGATCCACAGAGGGAGAGGTAAGATGGTGCATGAGATTATACCCTCCTGATTGCCCAGTTAGTGAGGAAACAGAGGAAGGTCATAAATTTGGGGTTTACAAAACTATTCTCTGTGCTCACCCATTGTGTCCACCATTCTGGGATGATGTCCGGTGTTGCAAAGTTGTAAGATAAACTGCCTTACTTTTGTGCTCTGCATATCCAGTGTTCTTATAATGAAGTGAGGATCTTTGTTTCTCACACTGGCCCACATGTATAGCCATCCTGGGACATATGGGGCTTAGGGTTGCAGAGATGGTTCAGTGGGTAAAATGCTTCTTGTGCACAAACCTAAGGAATTCAGATCCCCAGCACCCACATAAAGCCTGGTGAGTTGGCAGCTTGCCTGTAATCTCGGTGCTCAGCAGGCAGAACTAGAGGACTCTACCTGGCAAGCCAGCTAGATAGACTAGCTGAGCCAGTGAGCTCCAGGCTAAGTGACAGACCCTGCCTTGGTAAATAAAATGCCGTGTGATTGAGGAAGACACCAGACATCAAATTCTGGCTTCACATGAGCACATACAAGCACACACACACACACACACACACACACACACACACACACAAACACACGCACCATATGTATGCTTACAGACATGCAAACACATATACACATGCATGTGCATCACATATACACACATACATACACAAAACAAACAAGAAACCTTGTCTCAAAAAAAAACCCACTAAAATAAATGAAATGACTTTTTTAAATGCTGAAATTTGAAAAGTAATAGAAGAGGCCTTGACAGACTGTCAAAGAATCAAAGAATAAAATGCAGCATTCTTAGGAAGCTAATTTGAAAAGTTTGACGAATTCTTCTTGCTGGCCTGTCTGAGCAAGTAGCACTCACTGATGACCCCAGTGTAACTAGACACTTGAACACACATAGCTGTGTTGCTTTGTAAACTAACAACAGCGATAGCTCTGGGATTTCAATTCAAAAGGCTCAAGAGTTTAGCCTACTGGCTATGGGTGAGATAGGACCTCTGTTGGTCTTTTCTGTGTCAAACACACAGATTGCAAGCCCAGTGCCACTTTGAGATCTTTGGCAGCAGTTAACTCTGCAGCTCACACATGATTGAGCCTGTATGATAATGAGTATTCAGAGACGGGTAATGCCTGGGGGGCAGTCACCAACCTAAGACAGAGTGCCTGTGTGGCCTGGGCAGGCGTCTCCATGACAAGTAAGGTGACCTGCTGACGTCCCACGCAACCTAAGTCAGAAGCTCATTTTTTAGTAAACGGGGGACCTGTAGGGTCCTGGCCCCTGTTTTAGGTAACTGTTGCCTTGCTTGCTGACCTTGACCTTGATATCCTCCCCATGCTAATTCCCTGCTGGGTTCCACCCTCCTGAATGCTTAAGGGAAGTTCCTTGTCTGTGTATCCTGCATAATGGGCATTAACAGCTTAGATGCAAGATTGTAAAACATTGGGTAGCGAACTTCTGCCCTCCGGGGTTCTCCCATTGTGCTGGAAGCCTGTATTTAAGACCTCTTCCCTCCTTCAATAAACAACATTCGGCATTAAATTAAAAAAAAAAAAAAGAACACACACACACACACTCTCTCTCTCTCTCACACACAAAGGCTCAAGAGAACTTTCCTAAGAATGGTGTCTGTGTTTGACTAACAGACACAGGTTTCAGTTTATGGATTATGGAACACATCCCTGGCTTGATTTGTTGGATTTTTAGGGGGGCTAAGAGAATAATAGGGTGTAATAAGACCCTCCATATATAACATTCTACATCCCATGGCTATTTGCATGGGCATAATTTTTCCCATGGCTTCTTTTTATTTGAGAATAATTTACATATAAATAAATGCACAAGCCTTTAGCGCTCAGCTCAATGTGTGTGTGTGTTTGAGTCATTATATATTTCTATATGTATTTCTTCATATAACACACATAATCCTATGGGAGAAAATGGAAGTTTGGGGTGGAGAAAAAGCAGTACACAAGCATTATTTTTAGCCTTAAGAATAGAATTGGCCAAGCATAGGGCACACACCTGAAATTCCAGTACTCAAGAGGTAGAGGCCGGCAGGGTGGCGGTGCTGGAGAGATGACTCAGTGGTTAAAAACACTTACTGCTCTTCCAGAGGACCTGAGTTCAGTTCCCGGTACCCAAATTAGGCAGCTTGAATCCACATGTAATTCTAGATGCAGGAGGATCTGATGCTTCTGGCTCCCTTGGGCACCTGTATTCACGTGCACATTAACACACAAACACACACACACACACACACACACACACACACACACACACACACACA
>CABHPP010112495.1:0-11835 GCA_902168425.1 Peromyscus attwateri | reverse complement strand
ACACACACACACACACACACACACACACACACACACACACACACACACGGTTAAAAATGATAATAACCAATATTTGTTTTAAGAAGGTGGAGAATGGCAGATCAGAAATTCAAGGCCATCCATAGATATATAGAAAATTTTCAGTCATGGCTCACATGAGATTCTGTCTAAATAAAGGAGGAGGAAGAAGAAAAGTAAAACTGATATAAATAAATAATATATAATAAACCTCCCAAATTTAATAGGTTCTGGACTGATGAGATTGCCAAATGAACAACCTTCTTTGTGTATAACTAAAATAATCATGTAAATATATTTAAATTAATGTAATTGTGTGTCCACTGACACAGGAAAAGAAACAAAACCAAAAGAGCTTAATCATAGTTTTGATGTCAGGCGATGCAATGCAATGGTTTTATTTTTTTATGGTAGAGTCATGTGTCGCCCAAGGACAGACAGTACTGAGAAATGTACTGTTAGATTTATTTCATCACTTTGCAAACATCATAGAATGGCCTTACACAATCCAAGATGGTACAGGTCAGTCCCAGTCATGGCCTCTTGACGCAATGAAGACCCAGCAATCGGGAGATGTATGTGGCGGCTGGCAGCTGGAGATGTGGCCAAGAGTTCTTGGCACTCCTTTGCATGAAGGTGTGTGGGGTTCAGCCTTCGTTACATAATGTTCTCTCTGGATGACACTGTCTCTGTGTCTCTCTTCTAAGGTAACCAAATATATTAGATCAGAGCCCATCCTACCGCCTTTAGGCTCATCGTGACTAGGTATAACCACAGCAGCTCTGTTTCTCAAAGAGATTACATCTGAAGTCCCGGGAAGAGCACTCTCCAAGCCAGCAGATTGTTCCTTGTTTTCAATGTGGGGGTACTTAAACCAAAGTCAAGACAATGTTCTCCCCTCAAAAGTCATGAAGATGCTGGGTGCGGCAGCTCGTGCCTTTAATCCCAGGACTCTAAAGGCAGAGACTGGCAGATCTCTGTGAGACTGAAGCCAGCCTGGTCTACACAGTGAAGCACTGTCTCAAAAGAAAATGTACAGTAACATACAATATCCTAGACTTTCCCGTTCACTCGTCTGTCATCCACTGACTCATGCAGGGCAACTTCTAGACCTGGAGGATCAATCCATGGTGAATGCACTACACAGGTGTGCCATTTTGTGTCTTTATATTTTGTATTTTTACTGCATTTTTCTGTTTAGAAACACAAATACATTGCTTACAGTATTCAGTACAATCATGTACTACACAGGTTTGAGGCCATGATATAGACTATAGTCTAAATTTTGGTTGTAGTGCAGACACTCTGTGATAGTCATACAAGAATGAAATCACCTGCAGATGCTATCCTCAGACTGTGGCTCCTTCATTAAGTGACATACAGACTGACCCTTGTGGCATGGGCACCAAAAGTCATAAAACCAAAACTGGTTCTCTAGTGAAGAGCAATATCCTATGAGGGTTTTTTAAATGGAAGGTCAGAGTTGAGACCTAGATAATCAGCTACAATCTAGTTACATAAGTGAAGATCAAAAAGTCAATCAATGTTGGCAGGCCTTGGCTGGGACAGATAAAACACAAGCTGTGTAATTATGACAACTATAAAGCCAGCTAACGTGGGCATCATGATCTGATTTGTCATCCTGCCCCTCCAACATTCATCCCACCTTCTGGTTTTGCCTGCCCTGGTTAGGCCTTCCACCTTGTACACATTCTCTCTAATGTGATGCCAGTGTTATTGAATGGCAGACTATCTCAGTTGCCTCTGAGAATTGAGAAGTCTAAAATGTATTCTGCGTATTATGATTTCTTATTTCCAGTTTCTCTTCATTCTCATAACTAAACACAGACTCTGATCCCGCCAGTAGTGGCAGGTGGGGAGAACACAGAAGGCAGGAAAGGTCATGTTTTGGTGCTAGTTTGTGAGAACAAGTTTGCGAGAACCTTAGATATCAAAGGTGTTTCAAAGTCAGTTGCTACATATATTCCTTATAACTAAGTAAATCATATTAAAGATAATTGCAGTATGTACAAAAAACTCATTACTTTTTTAGTTCTTTTGACACATTTTACTATAAGATCAGCAGAAGAAAACCAGGAAACAAGAGATCATAATGTATAGAATACATATCTTTTGTAAATTATATATAACATATAATATGACAGACTCTTCTAATGTTGCAAATCCTAGCTTTCCCTCTAACAAAGACTCTGTCCTTGGCCAAATTCTAGTCAGACTTCTCAACAGTTCTATAGTTGAGTTACTACAGTTTCTTCAAATCTCTAGTTTTTGCAAAGATCTCTGATAGATCAGCATAGCAAAAAATCTCCACCCTGGCTATCTGACCTTTCTCAACACCTGGTCTTCTTCCTCCATCTCCCCACAGATATGTCCTATCACACTGGCCTATATACAGTAAGAATCCTGTTGTTCCTATTGCTTCATAATCCCTCTTACTTCTGCCACTTTAGCCTTAATAACGTTCCATTCACTGCCCCCACACTAGGCTATCAGTTCCCGCTGTTCATGCTACATGCATACCTGAGTCCAACCTGTGTTCTCCACTAACAGAACTTGTGGCAAAGACTCCTGTGCCTATCAGAGAAATATTGTAGCAAGAATGATTAATGATTTTTTTTAACACAGTCCACCTCCACCTGGAGATGACTGGCAATCAAACGTTACGAATGAATTTCTGAGTGCCTTTATCCTGAGGCATCTGTGTAATCCTAGGATCTGCCACTGTCTTCAAGTTGATTCTCTCTTAAGTAGTCTTGTAAGGATTTTGGATGCTTGACTCACTGCTGGGATCTGACAGACACCTCAGTTCCCATGATCTGGGAGAATGGACCCTGTTCTGACAATTCTTTAATCTTTGGAACACAAAGTATAGAAGTCTACTTGATTCTTCTCTGCTGAGGCCTGCTCGCCCTTTGCAGCCTCTGGTCTGGATTTGCCAGGCTGGCTCTCTTTTGAACACAGCCTGTGCCTAGTTCATGAGAAACACTTTTTGCCTGAACCAATCTTAATAGTGCACACTGATCATTCCCTTTGCTCTATCATCAGAGACTAATTACTTTGCACCCATTCATTTTCCCAAGTGTGAATCAGATGTCAGTCTTCTGTGACCCTAAGTGCAAAGGACACATAGCAAGCCTTCAAGAAGTTCCTTTGAAGTCCTTCTGTCTAGACGTGGTTAGAGGAAAGAAGCAAGTCACAGTTGTTCTTTCAAAACAAGGCATCATAAGTTCCCCTGCAGATCATCTTAAGTGTGGATGGTGATTGCTGGCCATTCAGTATTAAACTCCTATGGGGTGGTTGACACACAATTGATTGTGAACATTATTAGCTATTGCTTATTGCTTATTAAGAACTCCCAGTTTAACATAAGATACTTTTATAAATTCAGGATAAGAAAAAAATCCATGGGACCAGCAAGTCAGCTCAGCTAGTAAGGGTGCCTGCTGCTGACATCCACAGGGTAGGAGGAGAGAATGGAGTGCAGCATGTTGCCCTCTGACCTACACAAGCATGCGATGGCACACGCAAGCCTCGCCCCATAAATTAATAAATGTTAACTTTAAGAAAGATTCCTTGAGACATCAAATTACCACACAGAAAAGATGGGAGTAAAATAACAAAATTAAGATCTTGGGTTAATCCAAAGACACAATTATCTCTTCCAATTAGAAGATACTTAAAACATGTATAACTAGGAAAAGATTAAAATCTAGAAAATGAAGAATACCTAAATATCAACAAGAAAAAAATTAATGATCCATTTAAAAGGGTTTACATGGGCATTTTGAAGAAAGTAAATAAGCCTGGAATCATTTAAAAAGGAGTGGGGGAGGGGGAGTTTACTGGAGAGATGGCTCAGTGGTTAAGGCCACTGGCTCCTCTCCCAAAGGATCCAGGTTCAATTTCCAGCAAATGGAGTGAGTGATGCACAAGCATCTACGACTCCAGTTCCAGGGCATCTGACATCCTCTTCCAGCACCAGGCACCAAGTGGTGCCCAGACATACATGCAGGCAAAACATCCACACACATAAAATTAATTATTTTAAGTCTTCAAGAATGTAATGCAAGTTAAAGCCATAATAAAATGCAATTCCGTACTCATCAGATTCACAACCATGTAAAACCCAGGAGCCACCAAGTCTCAAGAAGAGAGCAGCGGGAACTGGTGCATGCCACTAGGAAGAATCGAAATTGATACAAGTACTGTGAGAACACATTTGGCAGCAGTTCCTAAATAAAACACACACACTATATTTTAATAATCCCATTCTTAAAGAATGGCCTACACATTAGCCCCAGGACACATGCATAACATTGCTCATAATTGCCCTGAAACCAAATAGCCCCGTTGTCTTGCCATGAGGAGATAAGCCTAACTGCTCATCAGGAGAATTCATGCCACTGAGGTATTTTATGTGTGGTCTATCTCATAACTGAGAGAATGAATGAAGACATCAACATCAGTGAATTTTAGAAAGTGTCTTAACAAAATCTCAAAAACACAAAACTCTGAACAATATATTATTTAAGACCTATTTGTATATGGCAAAATTCAAAATAAAATAAGTTAAAAATCTAACTTCATAGTAGCAGTGATCTCTGTGAGAGATGCAGATGAACAGGATGGAGAAGACTTCTCAAGGACGCGAAAGCATTGGTATGGCCCATGTCTTGAGCTGTGTAGCACATCACAAATGTTTATTTTGGTACTATCTTCCTAGCTTACATAGAATGGAGTTAGATACATATAATATATAATTAATGTCCTTGTGCCACATATGTTACTTATGTATCATAATTATAATTAGTACTATATAATTATAATCAATTAGAACATATAACTACCACTACATATCCATAAATTGTACATAGCATGTATTATATGATATATACTGTAGTATATCCTATCATACTATATATAATATATGGCATATAATACATAGTTTATAATAATATAAGTAATATACTCAGAGCTCTCTAAGTGGTAGTGCTGTGGATACTTTCTTCTGCTGTAATTTTCTGCATTTTCCTAATTACCTAATGGTAATTTAATACACTTGACCCTTGGTATCAAGTCCCTTAGATAAAATGGCATTCACTATATTGCATATAACTATACATATCTTCCTCCAGTCTTTACTTCACAGTATCTGCATATACACATCTTCCTTTATTCTTTAACTTCTCACTAGATTACTAATGATATACTAATGATAACATAAAGAAGGTGCTTTATAAACAGTTGTGGTTCTGTATTGTTTAAGGGTACATAAGGATGGTAAGCCTGCACATATCCAGTACAGGCAAAATATTTCTTCCAAAAACAGTATCTTATTGAGCTCAGCTGGCCTGGAACTCACAATGTAGACCAAGCTGACCTTTAACTCATAGAGATTCACCACCTCTGCCTCTCAAATGCTGGGATTAAAAGCATGCACCACCATGGTTCTTACAGATTTTTTTTTTTTTGGTTTTTCAAGACAGGGTTTCTTTGTGTAGTTTTGGTGCCTGTCCTGGATCTCACTCTGTAGACCAGGCTGGCCTTGAACTCACAGAGATCCGCCTGGCTCTGCCTCCCGAGTGCTGGGATTAAAGAAAGGTGTGTGCCACCACTGCCTGGCATACAGATATTTCTTAATTAAGATTGGTCAAATCCATGGGAACAGAAATCACAGACAAAGAGGGTCAGCTTCACTTGCTCAATCAGAAAACAGTGATTTTGAAATAAATAAAATTTAAAAGTTAGAATACCCAGAATAGTTGCACTGTATTTTGTTTAAGTTTTTAGTTAGCATACAAAATAAAGGATTTTATTTTGACATTCTCATACATATATGTCATTGTACCTTGTTCCTGTCCTCCTCTCAAATAATTATCCTGTTTCCGATTTCATAATGTGTGCGTGCATGCATGCGTGTGTGTGTGTGTGTGTGTGTGTGTGTGTGTGTGTGTGTGTATGTATTTAAATCTCGATTCTACATATAAAACATGGATGTTTTGGCTTTCTTCCCCCCACTCATTACCCTCTCTTTGTTCTCTCCTCCCTCTGTCCTTTAGACCTCTTCCCCTCCTCTGAGAGTCCTTCTACTTTTACATCCTGTGCACATAGATACGTATATTTCTATCTAGATTCCATATACAAGAGAAATCATGGGTTTGGGGGCGGCATCTGGCTTGTTTCATTTAACATTATGATCTTAGGTTCCATCCATTTTTCTGCAAATGACGTAGTCTCATTCCTTATGGCTGAATAAAACTCCATTGTGTATATACACCACATTTTCTCTGTCTGTTCATGTGTTGACATCTTTGCTATTGTGAATGATCCATTGGTTTTAGGGGTTACTTTTGGTGTCGTTTCTGATGGTGTGGGAAAAGTAATCTTCAAAGACTTAACATTGTTATTTAACTGACATATAGGTGTCAAAATCCTAATATGACCTTCAACTATGCCAACATCCCCTTTAACTAGTCAGCTATTTTTAGCACTAATTCCTTGCTGATTTTATAGGATATTTTATGCCCTGGTATGTATGTTTAGACTGTACTGTTTGTAATTCCCCTGGAGCTCCCTTAAATTCCAATTCAGTAATTCATCAGCCTCAGATGAAACCAAAAAAATGATTAAAAAGATAAATAAAAAACCTCCACAGAGCCGGGCGGTGGTGGCGCACGCCTTTAATCCCAGCACTTGGGAGGCAGAGGCAGGCAGATCTCTGTGAGTTTGAGGCCAGCCTGGGCTACCAAGTGAGTTCCAGGAAAGGCACAAAGCTACACCGAGAAACCCTGTCTCGAAAAACCAAAAAAAAAACCTCCACAGCCTGTTAGCATCTAGTGGTTATTTGGGACAAGATATTTTTCCGTGTAAAGCAACACTTTGAATGGAAAATCTAACTTATGGGGAGGAAGATTTCCTTGAATCTTCAGTCAGATGTCTCCTGTGAGTAATTTTACACGCATAGAAATATGTGTCAGCACCTAAGCGTTGCTGAGTATTTCCTCACATAGTTTGCTGTGAACGTCCACAGTACTTGTTACTTAATCAGAAAACAGTGATTTTGAAAAAAATAAAATTTAAAAGTTAGAATACCCAGAATTGTTGCACTGTATTTTGTTTAAGCTTTTAGTTAGCATACAAAATAAAGGATTTTGTTTTGACATTCTCATACATATATGTCGTTATGCCTTGTTCCTGTTGGAGGTGCCTGCTTCCTAAAGACCTTCCTAGTCCCCCTTGGCACACTCGGTTTTCCCTCTCACTGTATTTTTACTACATCTTCTGGTTCTACTGGAGGTGATGGTAGCTGATTAGGAAGAGAAACGACACTCCCAGTGTCTGCTTCAGGTAGTCGAAGAACCCTGGCTAAAGCCTCTTGTGTCTCCTCCAGAGCTTGAGCCCTGGTGAAGGAAATGCTCTCCTTTAAAAGCCAGAGTTCTGATCTAAAAAGAAGTGCACTCTGATCTGTAAGATATAAAAGAAGAGTCTCTCATCAGTATTCCAGAATGAGGAGGGGATAGCCTGAGAATCTGGCACGTTAGCCTCATTTCTTCTTGACCAGCTTAGAGGCCATTTCTAACTTGTCTGTGCCTTAACGTCTCCATCTGCAATTATATATGATTACTCCTGTCCCTGCAACTTTCATAGATAGTTCTCCATGATCAGTTATTTATGAAAATGTTTTTACTCACAGAAAAATCCATAGAGCCTACATTATAGATGCATTTGGCTCATGATGCTATGATGCAACCTAGACTTGAACTGTGAGTTCTGCCACCTGGAGAAATTCAGTTTAAATATGCATCAGTAGGGACAAACTGTTACCAGCCATTAGATGGCATCCTTTTGCTCTACCAAGATAGAAATCATGAGCTGGCAAGGAGCTCTTCTATGTTGGCAGTCCTGGGCCCTTTAGTGCCCAAGGCCTAGGAGCTGGACTGGCAAACCCAGGGGTTTACGATGTCAAGCCCTGAGAGCTAGAGGCCTGTTGCACCAGCCTTTATAAGTCCGACCTACAACGTTAGGCACACAGGTTGGAGGCATAGCACGCTGGACTTTAACCATAGTTGCAGCAGCAGCTGCCTATTTGAATGCCTGGTTTCCAGCAGTGATGAATGCTTCCTGGAGTAGTAGCTTCTGAATAGGTCTCAAGTGTTTGGACCCTCAGCCCTTAGATGCTAGTGTTATAGCTCTTACACCTACAGTATTGGGCCCCTTTGCTTTAGCAGCAACTGTCCTTGTATCTTCCAGGGTCAAGATGTAGCACACTTGACCCTTAAGGCATGGCAGCTCCTAGAAACGTTTCTAGTGACCAGGGCCTGCAGTGTCTTGTCTTCAACTGTTCACAGCCTTCTTTGTCTCTGCCCACTGAGCTTCCTGCCCTGGTTGCTCTCCGGGGCTCTTCAGCTGCTCTCTTGCCACCACCATCACAGCCACTGCTACCCCTCCTCTGCTGTTTCCGCCATCTTCTCTTTGTGTTCCGGGTCAGCCCACTTTCATGACATCTACCAGTGATAAAGATGAAGAGCAGGCAAGAAAAGATCACTCAAGAGAAGCCTTTTATCGGGCCTAATGTTGAGCCAGGCATGGTCAGTGGAGAGAAGAGGATCAGGAGTTCAAAGCCAATCTTGGATACATAAAGGCGTTTGGGACTAGCCTTGGATAAGACTATCTTGTCTCAAGCATACTCCTTCCTATAACCAAATAATAATACAATAATGGGCCTAGTGTTGCAACAGCAGGAACAGCACAGAGGGGTGTCTCCTAGCTAGCTGGAAAAGTGAGCTGAGCAGTCTAATTACATAGCCAGGAGGGGCTGTGGCAATTATGATACCATCGTCTGCACGAATGAAAGACTGTGCGTGAACTAATCACAGACACTCCTTTGGAAGTGCTACCTTCTGACCTGACTGAGAATAGCAATGGGTAATCAGGTTCATCTAGCGTTCCGGACAACTCATTTTGTTTAGCCTTCCCAGGGCTGTTGCAGGTTGTCTGTCATGGTCGTAACAGGAGCGTGTCTTTATCCATGGTTGCGATGGTCCTCTTCGGCTGCTAGGGTGTCCTCAGAATGGAAGGGCCTGTCAAAAGGCTCACTCTGAACAGTTTTATTAATCCATAGAAAGCATTAAAAAGGGTTTTTACAATAAGGACTTGTTGAAAACTAAGAACTATGTTCCTAGAGAGTTCATCTGGTCTTTTTGCTTATCTGCCTATGGACATTTAGGCCATTATTTTCCTGAGTGAGATGCACCGATCTTGTGTACCAAAATAACTGGGGCATTTTGTTTTAAAACGAAAATTACTCAAGCCTCTTTTGAGATCTGTTCAGTTACCCTCTGGGAAGAGGACAGAGGACTCTATGTACTAAACAGCTTCTCCCCCAGTATATCTTTGGCTCCACTAAACCCTGCTGTCTTTTCTTTTCATTCTCTTTGAGTTGTAGGGATCAGACCCAATGCCTCACACTGGGTAAGCACTCCATTAGTAAGCAATCACCAGCCTAAGCCCTGCTAATGTCAGCATGACTCACATAGGACCTACCTCCAACTCACGATGGGTGTAGGCACCATTAGATACAGAACAAAATTGTATCTACAAGAGATAGAAGATAGGAAAATTGATTGGGAGGGGATTCTATATGATGGTATTTTGATTCAAGTTTTGGATATCACAGTTTTACACTGGTCATGCCTGACCAAAACGGTCAGGGAATTTTGTTTTGTTTTGTTTTAAGCAATAGCTCCAAATAATAATTAAGGTTAACTTTTCAATTTGTTCTGAAATAGATCTACTTATAGATGCCATAATATATATCCCTACTTTTGAACTTTTCAAGGAAGGGGTCTTGTGCCTGGGCAGATTTCATGCCCTGACTCTGAAAGAAATAGAGGTTCAAGTGATCAGTTTGGAAATATCGACAGGTTTTTCATACATTATTCAAGGAAAGGTGTAAGGAATAGACGACAATCGCACCCTGAGACAAAAAGACAGGAGAAGAAATCCCTTTTCCTCTCTTCTGGCGTTAAGACCTGGTGTGACTGGATGCAATCTTGAGTCTTTGAGAGAGGGTGAAGGTAAGGGAGGTGTATTCTTCTAGAGTGTTTTCATCGAGTTTCTGGTGGCTTTGCATCACTGTAGCTTGAATAACCCCCTCAGTCATGTTACAAAGCTCAGATCTGAGTAAAGCACCTAAAAATAAAAAATTAGCTCTCCTACTTCAATCAATGACTCCTAATTCAGCACAAGTTGGGGGAAGGGGATACAACCCTTTGCGGTTTTAGCAAGCATTCCATGTGATTTTTTTTTTTAATCATTAGACACTTTAAGAAATACTGGCCTAAATATGGAAAATCTGATGAAGGAAATAACAATTTAAATAATTTTAAATAATAATTTCATGCCGGGCATGGTGGCATGCCTTTAATCCCAGTACTGGGAGGCAGAGGCAGGTGAATCTCTGTGAGTTCCAGGCCAGCCTGATCTATAACTCAAGTTCCAGGGCAACCAAAGCTGTCATGCAGAGAAACCCTGCCTGGGAGGAGAAAAAAAAAAAAAACAAAAACCACATCTACATTGATTCAGGTAAGAGTGAAGGCAAGTGTCCAAGTTTCCATTACAACACGGACTTGCACATCTGCGATGCCTGTGAGTCAGATTATGGCGTGATAAAAGAAATAACAGTGATGAGGTTGTTTGTACTTGTGTTTCCATCTGCTGTTGGCTAGTGATGAAACCCACCTTTCCCCAAGTCGAACCAGGTAGGAGCAAGGCCGATCGGCTGTAGCTAGGAGTGCTTTACTTAATTCCCTCTAGTAAACTGTGTGGATTATTCTCCTTCTACTAGATTCCTTTTCAAATGATACAGAAAGTCATCTGAGGTGCCTTTATCTGCCTTGGATGTAGGCTGAAGGGTCCTGGGCCAATCTTGACACTCTTTGCCACTATGTGGCTATACTCCAGATTTCTGAAGTCGTCTCAGGCTTTGGCTGATAACTGTGCAGATGTGCCAACCACCGCTGGCATGTCCTTGACACACTCTGAACTGTCCTTTCGCCTTACTTGTGTTTTACAGATTAGGGAGTAGAGATGAAATCAGCCAGAACTCCGTTCCTTTACCCTTCTCCCACAATTCCGCAGGCACAATCAGGTCAGCACATGTGCTGACTTCAGAACTGTGCCTTCCCGAGAGGCCAGATTCTTTCAGACCAAGTTCTAAAACCCTAATTCCTTAAGCCAAGGGTGAGTTGTGTTTTTTGTTTTGTTTTGTTTTTTATCTAAACTTCTTTAGTCACTCAAGGCTCCATGCTCCATCACACAGGATCAGGCTTGAACCTGCAAATCAATCAACGTATCCCTCCGGCTCTGGCTCTGGCTTTACGTGGACTATCTTGAAGAAACTGAGACAACGTGTAGAAACACTGCTTGATGAAAGTTGTCGAAGGGCTAGATTATAGAAGTTCTAAGACACCGACTAACACGTCAGTTACTTTACACGCATCTTACAACACCTTTGTGAGGGACATCGGAAGGCATATCACGTGACTTTGCAGATGAGGCAAGGGGGCTTAGACGAGTTGAGCAACTTGCCCCAAATCAGAGGTATGAAGGGAGAGGGGACTGGGTTTCCCTCGGGGTAGAATGGTGACTAAGTCTTAGAAGCTTGTGTCTTTAGAAGCTCAGTGCTGCAGGATCAAGACCTTTTGAGTGAAAGGGCTCTGACAGACCAAAGCAGGTGAGACTCAGTGGAGCAAGATTGTACTTTATTGTCCTTTTGGGAGAAGTGGGGGGGGGGGG